>PYWC01000075.1:266812-299344 GCA_003182015.1 Tuber magnatum | reverse complement strand
ACTGGTTATGTGACTGTGTCACATGACCGACACAGTCACACCACCGCACAGGAATGAGATACCGTATTTTGAACAGATATGAAACCCCATCCGAGGTTATCCGTTAACTGGTATCTCTAGGTTTCTACTGGTTTCCTTAAATATTTCGGCAATCTTACAAGAATCAACAATCCACCGGAGACGAGAGAGGCTCAGCAGAATGGTGGATGGAGTGGGGTTGGGAGATGCTTACGGTGTGACGATAGATAGGATAAAGGCGCAGGATGGGGACAAATCGAGGCTCGGTATGGCAGCACTGATGTGGATCAGCCATGCGGAGCGGCCTTTGAGAGTGGATGAGCTCTGCCACGCCCTAGCAGTCGAACTAGGCTCCGCGGATTTCAATGATGGCAACATCCCCTCGATCTCGACCTTGGTTACCTGCTGTCAAGGGCTTATTTCCGTGGATAAGGAAGGATCAACCGTGCGACTGATCCACTTTACTCTTCAAGAGTATCTCTCAGCTCATCCCGATACTTTCTGTAGACCTCACGCGACCATGGCAGAAATCTGTTTAACATTTCTGAATTGCCAACAGGTCAAGGCCCTTTCTACCAATCCCTCCCCTGCCACCCGAGACACACCCTTCCTGGGGTATTCTTCTGTATACTGGGGAGTGCATGCGAAAAGGGAACTTTCGGACTCCGCGAGATCGCTTGCGCTGAAGCTATTTCATGAGTATGATGGCCACATATCCACCAAATTTCTCTTCGCTCAAGTACCCGAAGTGTATTTAAAGGGTCGGGAGACCTATTCACCGTTCAGTGGACTACACTGCGCATCGTACTTCGGAATTGTTGAGGTTGTAGTTGCCATGATAGAGATGGAATGCTATGATATCAACGAAGGAGATTTCCGGGGCTATACACCACTTGTATGGGCTGCTCGTAACGGACACGAGGAAGTGGTGAGAACGCTGCTTAGACGGGAAGAGGTCAACCCTGACAAGCCAGATAATTACGGCAGAACACCGCTCCTATATGCCACTGAGAGAGGACATGAGGGCGTGGTGGAAATACTACTCGGGCGGGAAGAGGTCAATCCCGACATGCCAGATGATGGCGGCCTAACGCCGCTCTGGTATGCCATGTGGAATGGGCATGAGGGAGTGGTGAGAATGCTGCTCACGCGGGAAGAGGTCAACCCTGACAAGCCAGATAATTACGGCAGAACACCGCTTTGGTGGGCAATCATGCGTGGCAATAAGAGGCTGGCAGCGCTGCTACACTCTCACAAAGTGGTAATTCCCAGCACGATTTGACCTCCCCAGGAGATAGTGCTTAACGGAAATCGCTACCGTTTCTGCCCTTTCGCCGTATGTTGCTCACGGAAGTTGTCTCCGCACATCCCGCCCTGTAGGCGAAGGGAATCCCAAGAGATTCTCCCAGGAATACACGTACATGTCACCGCACAAGCTTGAAGCTCTCTAGGGATTTCCCTTTATCATCGTGTCGCGTTCTTGTGCTTCCGGTTACAAAGCAGAGCGGCGCCTGGTATGCGCCCCGGTGTGGGACCGTACTGTACCACCAATAGGGGACCAGTTGCCATAAATAGGCTTGATAAATAGTACGACGCTCGTACTCGAGCACAATACCTAACAAATGCCTGCTAGCCGCCCGGATTATGCCCGTGCGTATGGAGGCTGGGGAGATGGAGTAGCGGGGTGGCTCCTCACGTCGCCCATTAACTTAGCCTTGCCCATCTCGCAATCAATTCAATGCGATAGCATGAAGCGTGGGGGCAGGTAGACTGCCAAAATATACCGTAGCAGGATTCAGAGACTACAAGATGCTTACAGCCGAATCCATGCCGGTACCGCCAAATGGTCAAAGCCCTAATGGTACGCGTCGCAAGATCGGGGGAAAAAAGTATTTCCGGACGACCTAGCAGAGGGCTCCTCGGAGATAACAGGACACGTTCCTAACTATGAGGCAAGTATCAAGGGAAACCAAATGCCGTAGGTGGTTTTTCAACCACCGTTCCGGGGATACACCCATTCAGGCCGGGAAACGCGGGACTAAAAAGAGCATAACGCCGTTCTGTTCCATCCACTAGTATTGGCGGCACTCGCGCTCGGGAGAGATGGCGTTAAGGATTGAAGGATTTGGGGAGTGAGAGTGCTTGGTTCTGTACTGTACCGGTGTCGTTCTTGTTACGGTATTACCCGAGGAATTTCCGCAGTTAATTCTCCAGCCCCACTTTGCTTCGATTCGTTTGGTGTATTCGGCAAGAGGAAAGGGGAAACGCGAAGGGGAAGAAATAATCTCAGCGCTCAGGTTATGGAGGGAATCAGGATATGGGCAAGGGGGGGGCATTGGTTGGGAAGTGAAGTGTCCGGCCGGGTTAGGCCACTTGAGCTAATCAGAGAGGCCACCGGGTGTAGGCGCGGATCCGGGCATATGTTTCTTGGGAGCAGTAGGCGAGGCTGACATGCTGTAAGAGTACTGTACAGTACGCGGACCGTTGCGCACCACAGCCACGGACAGGCATGGGTGTACATGGACCATCACACACACTAGCATTGAAAACCTTCCCATCTATTTGCTTGTTTACCTTTCTTCCTGTCTAACCTTTTCTCTGCATCCCTTTCATCCCCTTCTTTCCTTCCTGACAGATCGATTTCTTCGCTCCGTGTATCGTGCTTGTTCAATTCAACATCTCTTCCCTCCCCGGTTTACCGTGCTCTATGAAATCTCCATTCCGATCATTCCCCATTCTCCCCGCATTTTTAACAATTTTCTTGGATGCTTCATCGAGTGATGACTTGCTATCTCCGGTTGGATTGCTTCCGGTGACACCCAACTTGCCGGTTGGGCACAATCCTCCCGGAGCACGGTTCTCGCAATCCGTGAGTGTTATGCTCAAAGTAGACTCCCCCATGTACAGTACCATACGGTGCACAAATCACCAGAGGTCCCAAAGGCTGCACTGCTGGAAGGAAAGCCACACAATGGCACGATACAGTAGTTATGGGTGGCGCCACCCGCAGAGCTGGTTAACCGTGTGACCCTAAGCTCGCAGAAATCCTCTCCGGTCACTTTTCTGGCCGTTTAGCGGGTCCGAACGGTAAACCCCCCGATGTACAGTACTCGAGTACATGTACCGTGCGACTGAGGAACCCTGTCCCGCTTTAAATTCTAAATATGTTTGATCTCAATGGGGTTTTCTAAATTACCTTGTAGAGAATGACTCCCTACGGTAGTGATTCACGGCTAGTGTGGACCTTCCCCCCCCCCATGACCTCTTGCCTTGAACCTCCTCTGCAGCGCATTCGCTTTACCTACTCCTATCCACATAATACTTCTTTAGTGTTGTGTGATACTAGGGTGGTAGGTCACATGACCCGTCTTTACTCGGCTAGAAGTTTTTTTGCAAGGGACTGTATTCCTGCGTGGGCAGAACGATGGTGCTCTTCCACTTGCTAGCGCTCGGGCATTATGGGCACACGGAAATGTTCTCAATCGTCCGGGACGACAAAATGTGGTTCTCGTCTCGGATGCCTCGGGGGGGCGGTCATTGCGGAGGACGACCGGCCTACAATTTAAGATAAATTGGAATAAGGTGCCTATGGGATGATGTGATACAATTCCGATCGGGTCGATATATTTAGGCCCTGTTAAGAGAGATCTGGTCAGTTCTGTGAACAATACATGAAAGGTGTGAGGTGACAAAGTCCAGTTAAGTGGAAGTGGAAGCTCGTCTAATTGTATGTTAGTGACCCAAGACTATATCACAATCCAACCGCCCAGATTGACTTCACCTGTTATTTCGCTTGCGCATTTCGATAATACCAAAGCTCGCTCACTACCATTCATGCAGGCTAGGATAGACAAATTATATCGGGTGTTACCGCCGTTACAAGCACTAGATCCTGCTAATATTTCCCCTCCTGGGTGCGGTTGGCGCTTGTCGGAGATATTAGGGTGGAGTATTGGGTAGTACTCCGGGTGGTCGTTTAACTCGGCTACTGGAAGAAATGACCGTGAATGTTGGAAATCGCGAGGTGCTGCTCGGCATGCTCTCACGATACTCGTGCCAAGGTTGTGGCCTGGCGCCACAACCCCCGGCTGCTCGTTTGCTCGCAACCTGGGGCACTCTAAAGAGTGCCTGCCAGCTCAACATCACTTTGTGGCTGTAGATTATTTTGTAATTTAACATAGGTTTATTTTCAACATAATAGCATCTTGCTATTAAAAGTGATTTAATTTACAAACAAGTCAATCTTACTTCCTGTTCTGCCACCATCAGACCACTCTGAGTCCCTGAACCAAGATCTCTAACATCTCCTCTTTTATCACTTTAAACATTCTTATTTTTACTATCATCAGAAGATATATAATACAAGCTTATAAGAGAAAAATATCTAAGCTTGTAATTACCAGTATTAAGCAATAAGTTATATTAGGAAAAATAAAAATGTATTAAGATATTTTGCATAGTCTATTTGAAATAAAATCATGAGCTATCATTAGATTTTAATATTACAGTTTAAAATAAATTTGATTCATAAAATAATGTAGAACAAGAATGTGATGATGAGCCACAAAGTGATGTTGAGCTGGAAGGCACTTTAACATAATATATTCGGCCCTCCCCCCCCAGCCAAGGAGTATCCCATCCAGGCGTTCTCCTTACAGCATCACCCTACTGGCAAGCCCTAACTAAAACAAATCCAAACTAACATCTCAGTCTCACACTCTTTAGAGTGCCCCAGGTTGCAAGCAAACAAGCAGCCAGAGGTTGCAGTAGCAAGCCACAACCTTGGCATGAGTATGCTTTATGCTATAGTTCCGGAAGCCTAGCCTCAACACCAACTTTGAAACAAAAAGGTGTGACAATTTGCCATGCAATGCCAAGTTTAATGCTTACAAATCTACCTTCACAGCCACATAATCTATATAACCCTACCACAATAACTTTTAAGAGCTAGATTTTTTGAACTTGGATTTTGGATTTCAAGTATAATATGATATTATATCATAATATTATAGTATATGATTCCTGTATTATATTTCTAACATCTCAATTGTAAAAAAGAAATTTCCATTATTATTAAATAGAAAAAAGGGATATGAATTATATTGTACAAGGTATTTGTTTTGAAATTTGAGAATCTGAAATCTATCTATAAGAAGAATACCTGGTATAAACATATCTTTTAAAATCATTGGATCAACATACCATATCATTATGGTATACTTCCATCATATGCAAAGTTCGACAGTAGTATTTCAAAATCAAGTTATTTGATATTTCAGCCAGTGCTTGTAGTATAATTCGAACCAATGATGGAAAGCAGTATTCACAATTTGCTCTTGTATATACTTTGGCCCGCCCCTAAAAGTATTCTATGAAGTTTAACTTACAGTGAAATGCTGGATAGTAGATTACTTGATGTCCTGCAGCTTCAATAGTTTCCTGTATTTCAGCCTTTTGAGCCTGAAAGTCAGGCTGTAATGATAGAAGTGCACAAGTACAACAATTTGCATTGGTGGCTCGCCTGCAGGCAGGGTTTGGTTTTCTTTTACCTGGTACTTGGCTAGGAATAGAACATTGAGTTAAAAGTTGCAGGCCAACTGGCCAGAGGCTATACTTGTTACACAGCAGATGAACTGGCATAGCATAATGGGCATGTTACGTGATCATTGACAAAAGGTCACATGTTTGATCCCAGGGTCCGTCAGAGTATTTGGAGAATGAGTTAATTTCTACCAATACGATGTCGGCACAAAACCCACATTTACACCATCACCAAAGGTCACCGACCGAGGGGTTTTCGCTGGGTCTTAAAGAGAGGACTCACAGCTATCCTGACAAGGTCAAATGAACTAAATCGGGTGGTTGGTTGTGGAGATAAATGTATGCAAAGATCCCTCAGCTACGCCAACAGATGGATGCCAACTGGGGGGAGGTTGGGTACTCCGATAGGAGTCCCCGGCTGCCAATCAGGCAGTAAGACTGAATTTCAAGTCCGTTGATAGAGGAATGCAGAGGAAAATCCTGATAAGGGGATGACGCCTGAGGGGGGATCGTTCGCTCACACCCAGAGGCATGATAAGGTAGAGCCAGATGAAGGCCTACCACGTGAAAGGTTAACCCTGAGCGTAACGAGGCCTAAACGCCAGTGGTGCGATAAGACAGGAGCATGCCTCCTGTGGGTTAATGCAGATGGATAAGGAATCCGCCTGCGTTGATAAGTCTGTCGTCAGAGCTGATCACATCTTATGCAGAGATAGAACCAGTGACCGCTTGCCGCGGTGAAAGGGTTCGAGTGACTATGATCAGAGCTAACACTGTGAGAAGAAAGGGGGACACCCTTCCTGCCATTTGAGGAAATCAGAGTCAAGCAGGGTAAAGGTTTTCAGGGTCTACGAAGTTCGCACAGGAGAAAGTGGGAGGAATAGATTGTCCGCGAACAGCCAGAAGTGGAATATAAATATCGAGGTGCCTCCCATGCTTTAGAGACATCATCAGCGACAGAGAAGAGATCTTATCAATATATTCATTACACGATATAGTTCTATATTTACTTCTACCTTGACATCTCAAGTGAGCCTTCCCAGAAATAACTTCATCACATATTGGGCCTTAGTATAGACTCGCTTGCCCTTAGAGTCGGCTACCCCCTAACAATGCTACTCTAGTACAATTCATAAGCCTTTTAACTGACTATCTGGAGCATCATAGACTGCTATTAGACATTATTAGGGGAATTTGGTTGAACAAAGAATCCATCTTCCATAGAAGCTGTATTTTTCCCCCCTGATATAAGATTCATATTTCCCATATAGAGTGCATCTGCAGCATACTTTTGGTGAATTTTTGCATTATCAAATACAAATGATGCCTGACATCCAGGAAATGCTGCCTCAAATGCTGGAATTACTTTGTTTTAAATTTGCTGTAAGAGGAGCTCTCCTGTCCACCACACTTCTCCACCACATTTGAGAATTTCACAAACACTACCGCTACTGGGTCTTCCTACTGGTGTTAGAAAATCTGATACATGAAGGCCTTGACCAAAACCTTTTTTGTGAATAGGTACTTGGTCTTCATGGACCCAGATCTTTTTCTGTCTATCATTTGAATTGAACATGTATTTATTATTTGTAATAAACACAATTGGTCAAGTATTGGAAGGATAGGTCTTGGGAATAACTTCTAACTTTTCATTCCATTCCATTATTTTTGGCTACAAAGCCCACATTGTTGGAAGGAAGATCTGATTGCAGTAATGCTTAATATCTTCTCTCTTATACCCACCCTTTTATATTCCCTTTTTTGACCTCTTTCCAGTTTCAGCCTAGCTTTAATAACCAAGCTCATGCAGTGCAGCCAGAGTGAGTTTTTTTAATTTGTTGATGAATTCCAGCAGTGGAAATCAGAGGTATATATTCAGGGTCCTGGGAAAGTTCATGAAGGTATGTTTCTGACCAGTAATTTGTTATTGTTTGAGCTAGGCCAGTTGAATCCATTGCTGATTTTCAAAATCAGACAGCTTTTTGAACCAGTTTTAGAATTTGAATATGAGAAGGGTAACATACCTTCTCCAGCCTGAGACATATATGTTCTTATAGTAAGCATTGTCCCCTCATCTGTTAACCAGCTTACCACTTTAACATGCTTTCCCTGCTTAGGGGCTGGAAGTTTTCCAGAACGAATATATTCTACCTCTTGTTTTAAAATTCTCCTTATTACCTAGTTACCCCAACCACCTGAGTTTGCAACTAATAGTGCTAACTCTTTATGCGATGCCTTTTGTCACGATCTGGCTAGAGGAGCACTAGCCAGGTGATGGAAGCAAGGAACAGGTTTCATGCATGACCTCATTTAGCGGTCATGGGCCTAAGTTATATTTCCACGCACATGACCTCATTAGTAGGTCATGAGGCTCATTTATGTTTAAATTGTTTTCACATACATAACCTCATTAGCAGGTCATGGGGCTCATTTATGTTTTGCGCGTGACCTCCTTAGTAGGTCATGTGGCTTGTTTATACATTTGATTTATATTGCGTTTGATTTATGTTTTCACACATGACCTCGTTTGGACATCATGGGATGTTTTATGTTATGCACACATGACTCGATTGAGTCCTACGATATTATGAATGATTTTGCATCTGACCTCGCTTGAGGATCAGGGCAGGGTTAGTGTTGTGGGAAGAGGCCTATATAAAGGCCGTGATTTCACAGATGGATTAGCTCTTCATACAACCATCTACTGCTATTTCCTACCTACTACTTTACACTCTTTACAATACAAAAACCTTTATGCTCCAAACCTTTCCGCTACGCAGGCAAGACATAGAGTCAAGAACCTATCCGCTACATAGGTCAAGTTAACAATATAAAGACCGTTACTTTCGGTGCTGGCGAGAAACCGATTCTTACGTGAAAATACTAAGATAGGGCCAAGAGACTCACAGAGTTCTTGGACACAGCGCAGCGCAGTTCAGATGAAGAAGAAGGTTGTTATCTGTCGCGAGTACTATGAGTAGTGGGAAACCATAACACTTTTGTAGAAATTAGATCTGTGGGATTTTTACTCAACTCTGCACTCCGCCACTGCCTCTCAGTTTTAAGTTGTAACTTTAAGAATGTATAAAGCTGTATATTTCAGTCCAGGACCTAATTGATACTATCTAAGCACTTTTTCATCTTAGAGACTTAATCTTTTTAGCAATCCTTTGCAATGCGAATTCCAGAATGTCCACCTTCAAGGATTGTAGAATGCCAGAGAGTCATGGCCAACTACAATAAGCCTCTCTACACAGCTCATTTTCCTATATCTATAGTGTTAGTTTCTTTATCATAATTCTTTGACTATGTTTATCTGACCTGGCAATCTCAGGAGAATTCTGCTGGTTTCTCAGCTCTGCTTACATCTTGTTTGCATACCAGCAATGGTGGTGTTCAGCATGACTTAATAGTGCAGGCTTAAAGTAATTCTGCTGTCTTGCTCAAACTTATTTTCAATATTGTCTAGTTCTTTCATGAGAGGCAGAAGACTTATTGGTTCCTAATACTGTTTCCTCAGAGATTGTGGTATTCATAGTACCTCTTTCCATCAGCTTTTTCTTCAGACTATATCTTCATAATTGCTTTGTACTTGACATTAGTGCAGCTAGAGTTGGTAAATCTGGAGTTTTCTTAGCAGCTCGAAACATTCAGACATGCTCCCTTGTTGCTGTTAGGCGGCAGCTGTCTTTAAGGACAAGCAAGTTCTGACTAAGGCCCGATACATAACGAAGTGGATACTAAGAAGGCTCACTTAGGTCTGAAGTTTTTAGAGAAATGTATAAAGTGTATCATATAATAAATATATTGATAAGATCTCTTCTCCATTGCTGATGATATATGTAAAGCGTGGGAGGCACCTTAATGTTTATATTCCATGTCTGGGTGTTTACGAGGTATTTACTCGTCCCATATCTCTCTCTCTGTTTCCTTGGTGCAAACATTGTAGACTCTAAAAACCTTTACCCCACTTGACGCTGATGTGTGTGGACTGCGGAGAGGGTATTCTTATTTTTCACCGTGCAGTGTCCACTTTGCTTATAGTCACTCGAACCCTTTTACCATTGCAAGTGGCTACTGGTTCCTTCTCTGCATACAGAGTGATCAGCTCAGATGAGAGACTTATCAATGTATTTGGATTTATTATCTATCGGCATCAACCTGTAGGAGACATGCTCCTTCATTATCATGCTAATGGCATTTAGGCCTCTTGACGCTCAGAGTTAACCTTTCATGTGGCAGGCCCTCTGATGGCTCTACCTTATCATGCATCTGGGTGCAGATAAATGATCATCTCTTGGGAATCATTTTCTCTTTAGGATTTCCTCTGCCTTTCTCTGCTAACTCACTTGAACTTCAGTCTTGCTACCTGTAAGGTAGCCAGGGACTCCTATTGGAGTAGCTGACCTCTCCCTGGTTGGCATCCATCAGTTGGCGCAGCTGAGTGATCTTTTCATGCATTCATCTCTACAACCAACCAACTGAATCAGTTTGTTCAACCTTATCAGGATAGCTGAGAATCCTCTCTTGAGTATTCAGTGAAAATCCCGTGGTCGGCGACCTCTGGCAGTGGTGTAATTGCAGGTTTTGTGCCGGCGTCATATTGGCAGAAATTATCTCATTCTCCAAATACTCTGATGAACCCTGGAATCAAACACATGACCTTTTGCCAACAATCACATAATATGCCTATTACACTATGCCCTTTCATCTTATGTGTAACAGTTGCTGCCCATTCTTGCTCTTTACAAAACTGAGCTATAGAGATTTCAGACTCCATTTTCCAATAATACCTTCACAGTATTTGTTGTTATATTATAGAATTCAGAGTTGTTATTAAGCTGTTTTAATTTATTAATTAATATTCTTAAACTGTAAAACATCATTTATGGAATGGACATTACTGAGATCAAGAAAGAGGAATATAAGAACCAAGGTATAGTAAGAACTATAAAGAGTTTTATATTTTATAACAGGAGAAATCAAAATACAAGTTCAAAAAATCTAGCCCTTAAAAGTTATCATAGTAGGGTTATCTAGGTTGTGTCACTGTGAAGGTAGATTTGTAAGCATTACACCTGGCGTTGTGTGGCAAATTGTCACACCTTTTTGTTTCAAAGTTGGTGTTGAGGCTAGGCTTCCGGAACCATACCATATTGAATTGATTGCGAGATGGATGAGGCTAAGTTAATGGGTGACTTGAAGAGCCAACCTACCACCCGCCCCCTCAGCCCCCATACCCACGGGCATAGTCCGGGCGGCTAGCAAACATTTGTTAAGTATGATGAAAGTGTCCTACTGTTTATTAAGCCTTTTTACGGTAACCGGTCTCCTACCGTAGGTACAGTACGGTCTCAGCGGTTCGCAACTGTCTCAATAATCCTTGCGCTATCAGACAACGCCTGCTCCCAAGATAATGACACTCTATGTATAGTATATTGACCGTTCAGGGGGTGAAACGGATAAAAGAAAAACAATTGTAGAAGAAAGTTAACAACAACTGACCGGCAAGGTTTTACAAAGGAAAGTCAGCTGTGATAGGATAAAAACCGGAGGCTATGGATTGGACCTTCTCAAAACAATAGAACGATCCCCCCCCTGCATACCCAGGCTCATACCAGGAGCTACTCTGCTTTGTAACTAGAAACCCAAGAACCCGACCGTATAATAAAGGGAAATCCCTAGGGAGCTTCAGCCATGTGCGGTGACATATACGTGTAGTCCCAGGATCATCTCATGGGATTCCCTTCGTCTGCAAAGCGGGATTTGCGGAGACAACTTCCGTGAGCAATATATTGTGAAAAGGAAGAAATGGTAGCGATTTCCATCAAGCGCTATTCCCTGGGCCTCAAATGGTGCTAGGCATTACCGCTTCGTGATGGCTGTAGCAGCGCTACCACCCTCGGATTGCCACACATATTTGCCCACTGGAGCGGTGTTCTGCCGTAATTATCAGACTTGTCGGGATTGACCTCTTCTCGCCCGAGTAGGATTTTCACCACTCCCTCATGTCCACTCTCAGCGGCATACGAGAGCGGTGTTCTGCCGTACTTACCAGGCTTGTCGGGATTGACCTCTTCCCGCCCGAGCAGCATCTTCACTCCCTCATGTCCATTCTCAGCGGCATACGAGAGCGGCGTCCGGCCGTAATTATCAGGCTTGTCGGGATGGACCTCTTCCCGCCCGAGCAGCATTTTCATCGCTCCCTCACGTCCATTCTCAGCGGCATACGAGAGCGGTGTCCGGCCGAAATTATCGGGCTTGTCGGGATTGACCTCTACCAGCCCGAGCAGTATTTTCACCACTCCCTCATGGCCATTGCAAGCAGCATACACGAGCGGTGTTCTGCCGTAATTGTTTGGCTTGTCAGGGTCGATCTCTTCCTGTCTGAGTAGTATTTCGGCCACTTCCTCATGTCCATTGCGAGCAGCCCATTTAAGTGGTGTATACCCCATGAAATCTCCTTCGTTGATATCATAATATTCCATCTCTATCAAAGCAACTACAACCTGAACAATTCCAAAAAACGATGCGCAGTGTAGTGCACCGAATAGAGAACAAGTATCGAGATCCTCAAATTCTAACTCCTCTAGTTGTCCTAAAAGGGATGTGATGGATATGTGGCCATCATACTCCTGAAATAGCTTTAACGCAAGCGATCTCGCGGAATCTGACAATTCCTTTTTCGCATGGACCCCCCAGTATACAGAACTGTATTCTAGAAAGGGTGTGTCTCGGGCGGCGGGACCGGAGTCAGCAGCAAGGGTCTTGACGTGTTGGGAATTCAGAAAGGTTAAGCAGATTTCTGCCATGGCCGCGTGAGGTCTACAGAAAATATCGGGACGAGCGGAAAGAAACTCTTGAAGAGTAAAGTGGATCAGTCGCACGGTTGATCCCTCCTTATCCACGGTAATAAGGCCTTGACAGCAGGTCACTAAGGTGGAGATCGAAGGGATGTTGCCAGCCTTGAAATCCGTGGAGCCTAGCTCGACGGCTAGGGCGTGGCAGAGCTCATCCGCCCTTAAAGGCCGCTCCGCATGTCTGATCCACATCAGTGCTGCCATCCCTAGCCTCGATTTATCCCCATCCTGCGCCTTTATCCGCTCTATGGTCGCACCGTAAGCATCTCCCAACCCCACCCCATCCGTCATTCTGCTGAGCCTCTCTCGTCTNCGTCCATTCTCAGCGGCATACGAGAGCGGTGTCCGGCCGAAATTATCGGGCTTGTCGGGATTGACCTCTACCAGCCCGAGCAGTATTTTCACCACTCCCTCATGGCCATTGCAAGCAGCATACACGAGCGGTGTTCTGCCGTAATTGTTTGGCTTGTCAGGGTCGATCTCTTCCTGTCTGAGTAGTATTTCGGCCACTTCCTCATGTCCATTGCGAGCAGCCCATTTAAGTGGTGTATACCCCATGAAATCTCCTTCGTTGATATCATAATATTCCATCTCTATCAAAGCAACTACAACCTGAACAATTCCAAAAAACGATGCGCAGTGTAGTGCACCGAATAGAGAACAAGTATCGAGATCCTCAAATTCTAACTCCTCTAGTTGTCCTAAAAGGGATGTGATGGATATGTGGCCATCATACTCCTGAAATAGCTTTAACGCAAGCGATCTCGCGGAATCTGACAATTCCTTTTTCGCATGGACCCCCCAGTATACAGAACTGTATTCTAGAAAGGGTGTGTCTCGGGCGGCGGGACCGGAGTCAGCAGCAAGGGTCTTGACGTGTTGGGAATTCAGAAAGGTTAAGCAGATTTCTGCCATGGCCGCGTGAGGTCTACAGAAAATATCGGGACGAGCGGAAAGAAACTCTTGAAGAGTAAAGTGGATCAGTCGCACGGTTGATCCCTCCTTATCCACGGTAATAAGGCCTTGACAGCAGGTCACTAAGGTGGAGATCGAAGGGATGTTGCCAGCCTTGAAATCCGTGGAGCCTAGCTCGACGGCTAGGGCGTGGCAGAGCTCATCCGCCCTTAAAGGCCGCTCCGCATGTCTGATCCACATCAGTGCTGCCATCCCTAGCCTCGATTTATCCCCATCCTGCGCCTTTATCCGCTCTATGGTCGCACCGTAAGCATCTCCCAACCCCACCCCATCCGTCATTCTGCTGAGCCTCTCTCGTCTCCGGTGGATTGTCGATTCTTGTAAAATTGCCCCGATATTTAGGGAAACCAGTAGGAACCTAGATGTACGTGTTAACGGATAATCTAGGGTGGGGTTCCACATCATTGCTCCTACGTACATTTCCGATATGTTTTCGGGAAACTTCTCCAAAATGTCTGCCTCCAGACTCTCGTCCATGGCATCCGGAGTTTCGTCCTCGCCCAGTCTCACGCGGAGATATGTGATGATATCATCTTTGCTAGGACCTACAGATACACTAGCCACCCATCCAGCAAGACGCTTTTCGATCTCAGGCCGAATATGGGGCCTTCCAGTCACGAATACTCGGGTGCCCGGGGACCTCTCGAGGATTTGTTTCAGCGAGTCTAGGAGCTTGACTCGTTGCACTCCCACACACTCATCCAGGGCATCAATACATATAAACGTAGGCTTTAAGGACGCGATGGTCTGTAGCATCTTCACGATGTCAGGAAGTCGGGGTCCCCGTCCACCAATGGCATTTTTCTGCTCTTGAAAGGCCCGTAATATCTCCTCCGAAATCCTTTCCATTCCGCTAACCATCTGCTTCAGTATGGAACCCAGCATACTCGTCGCAGACTGCTCCTTTCTCGCCGCGAAGTCAAAGTAAAAGCACGCAACGGCGGTGTTCCGCCCTCCGGCCTGATCGCACAGCCAGTCCACTACCAGCGAACTAACATCACGGCTCATTAGCACTAGCTCTCTTCTCTCCCCCGAGAATAACCCCTCTTACCTGATGAATGTCTTTCCGACCCCCGGATCCCCATATCCAAACAAGACTGCCTTTCCGCTTTCGCCTCCTCCGCTCTGGTCATACCAACTCCTGAATTCCTCAGTTTGTATAAGCCATTCTCCCACATCATCGACACGGCGCTCTTGAATGTCCCGATGCCATGACCTGGGCTCCAGGGGCGATAGCCAGGTTAGGAGTTGTGACCGATCATCTGTAACAGTATAGTTCGATACATTAAAAGAGTTCGTATTAAAAGAGTTCGTAGTATTGAGGCAGTTGTTGCTCTCATTGATGGTATGTTGAGACATTTCTGGCTCTTCTCTTCTTGCAGTGGGGTAGGGGAGGCGTTTTCGAGTATGGTCGGGCGTTGATATTCCTTGGACCAGGAGGAAAGCTGAGGCTAGAATGTGATAAAGAAAAGCGGGGGTGTGCTGGTGGCAGTGCTAAGGCAGCCTTGCTCTTACAAGTAGTCATCCCATTGGCTGCCGAAATCCTGCAAATTGTGTACTACCCTACCACTATCTAAGACATGCTTAATAAGAGCAAAGTGTGCCCAGTGATCTCAACAGTAACGCAACCGCTGTAGTACATTAACTCCGCTGCGCTCGCCTCGGCCCTGGAGCGAAAGCGCGCCCAGACGAGTGCCGGGCACAGTACCGGTGTGAAGCGGAGATTTGTCTGCTGGTCTGTGGCAACATATCGTAGGGTTTAGTCCTGTAAAAGTTTTCTGATGGGTGGAGAGCCTTGGCGTGGTAGACTCTTGTATGTAGGTGCCTTGATGTTTCTTCTGAGCATAACCAAGCAACGAAGACACGAACAACCACAGAGGCAGGCCAGTTACACAACGTTCCTTGTCTCTTTCAATTGGACAAGATCTCATCCCTCTTCCGCCCTGCTTCCTTTCCTACGGTGAGCCTCGTATTTGATAGGTCTTTTGCTATCAGATAAATTGTCAATTCCCTCTGTACGACCAAGGCTGGGTTCCAGTGCTTTCCAATTACCGTTCTTCATCCGGTTACACCACATTTCAGCAAGTCAATTCCACATCGAGTTAGAGCAGGCCAGAAAAGCAATCATTATAGTGCAGGACACCGGGAGATACAGCGTAGTCGAGACACCATCTAAAATTGGGAAGTTGAACAATAACTTCCACACCGGTATTGGTGCTTCGTTATGCTGAATAAAAATTGTGAAGAATCAAGCTGGGGTTACAATTATGATACTGCCCATGCCTGCAGTCGGGCCTGCAGTCGGGCCCTCTGGTCTCTCCGCGGCCTTTTCCCCATCCTAGATCGCATTCCGCACGGTACAAGCTCCGACGACCGTATGCTATACTTGCATTTGCAACCTCTGTATACCTCTCTCTATCGGGCTCGGTGAAACGCTTCCCAGCATACATACCACATCCAGACCAAGATAAAGCCTTTCCAATACCTATAAATCCGTTGATAGTACGCTTCTAAGGTGACACCCTTAGAGGATGATTGAATTAAGATAGGAAAACATTTGACATAATGTGCTGTCGACACGGCTACCGGGTGAGCAGCAACTCAAAGCTCCTTTAAAAGTTCACACCCGCTCAGCTTATACAACCACACTGTTGGCGCGACCCGCGGGTTAAAATTGGGGGCGTAAAATGCAGTGAAAGAGAAATCAGCGCTAGCAAGCGCAGACATGTCTATTGCATCCGATATGTGTCAAAGGAATCAAACTAGCAAAGGCCAACAGAACACAAAGAACGACCAGGTCGTGTCCGATAATACTTTCTTTGACTAAATCAGTAGATGGAATCAGCGAAAACCGCTTGTCCCAAGGTAGAGTTTGACCACCCGGAGTACTGCCCAATATACCACCCTGGTGCCTCCGACAAGCGTTAACAGCGTCGGGGAGAGGAGATATTGGAAGGATCTAGTGTTTATCACCCCGGTATGGTTCCGGAAGACTAGAGCTGGGACCGCCTTTCTAACGAAAAGTGTGACAGTTTTGGGCGTAACGGTTACCGTAATGCTTTCAAATTGGCTTGGCTTAACCTTTTTTCCTTTGCCAAGACAAAAGTGTATAATAATTAAATAAATAAAAGCCGGCATACTCAGGTGATTCTTAATACAAATTTGTTTTTCTTAAAGGCTTCCACAAACAATATACCCAATTGAAATCAAAGAACCTTATTCCCAGCAGTGTATATCAATTCTTTCAATCAGCTCTAAAAGTAAGTGAGACCTATTTGATCATTTATGTGTTAGGAGATACAAATATTAATTGGCTTTATGAGAAGTTAAAATAGAGCCTTCCAGTCCAATCACTACAGCAATGCTGAAGAAACAGCAGCAACTAGCTGCAAATCATGAGCATGTTCAACAATACCAAATAAAGCATAGTCCTCCTCCTTCCACACCAAAGTGAGTTTCTATTTCCAATACCCAAAGGGCATGCAACTTCTGTGAGCAAAAGCATTTGCAAAGCAATGCAATTGAGGCATCAGCAGCTGAGCTACAGCCCAGAAAAGGACAAAAGCAGTTTCTATCCAAGGAGCATACCAAAGCCTACTGCCAAAGACTACAGAGTCACTTACAGGTGCCGAAACGTATCCCATTCATCAAATGTGAATAAGGCTAAAGAGTCTATGCAAAGAGGCAACAAATCTATCTAAAGGCTGCAATAGCAATCTGAGGCAGTACTCAGGTCATCTAGGAGCTACACAGAAGGGAAGAGGTATGAGACCATGTGTAAAATACTTTGAAATTCCTTATTCTAATAAATGTAACTTATATATTGCCTCTTTTGTAACCGGTACGGGTACTAGGTTATATTTTATGTTGGGTTTCACAGTATCGTTTGATACTTGTATTCTTTCGTGTGCTATCGGTTAATAGACACATTGTTTTATGTTTGGTTTCACAGTATCATTTGATACTTGTATTGTTTCGTGTGCTATTGATTGATACACACAATCTTTTGAAATATCGCTCATACTGGAGATAAGCGATAGACTGTATTTAAAGACCGCTGATTTCCACGATGGAAACAGCAGACTTCGACTGACAATATTCTAAATATACTTGGTTGAACGGTTACTTCTTTGATCTCCTATTACACCCCTTCGAAGCCTCCTTTAGTTAGCAGCGCTCCCTTCTTGTTGACCAAGAAGCCATCTGCTCCTATCGTACCGCTACGCGATTAGGGCCTGGCCTTAATACGTTACATTTTTTTAACCTCAGCAAGTGGTTAGAAACCTGCCCGCACCAGGTCTGATCAACCTACGAAGCGCGATAAGAAGCTAGCAGCGGGGAGCGGCAGAACCAGGAAAGGTTCGGCCCCACGAACACGAGACCATAGAGTCACTAGAGACTCGAAGTGGGAAGCAGGTCCCACGAGAAGGCCTTACCAAGAAAAGGCAACCCAAGAAACCGAAAGGACCAAAGAGCGACTTCTCTATTGACAAAGCAGAAAGACAGTTAGCTCGAGACTTGGCCAAGTAGACCTTTAGCGAATCAACTGACGAGTTAGCAAAGGCAGCAACTAGCCTTCCTGGGCTTTTCCCTCCCAGCCCCAGCAAAGGAAAGGCACCGGCACTACCGCCAAAGAGAGAAGCATCATCTTCCCTCACCACAAAGAAAGAAGACGATAACGAAGAATCAGACCAATCGATCACAGCGGAACAGCCAGACGAACCATCTGAAGAATCCTCGGACGACTCATCAGACGATGATTCCAGTAGCAAGGAGTCTGAGCACAGTATGTCTGAAGGGGAGTCCGCTGCGCCGCCCGGCCTAGGGGCCAGGCGAGAGGGACCCAAGGTCAAACTTCCCCTGCCACCAACATTCTCAGGCGAAAAAGGAGGACCTAAAGCCTGAGGCATTCGACCGATGGATGACGACCACTTCACAGTACCTCGCCCTGCACGGTGTGGACAAAACAAAGCAAGGAAGTAGAGCATACTTCGGAAGCTTCTGCACAGGAAAGGCAGAAGAAGCATACCATCAAGCAATGAACCACTACGATAGTAAGGAAAAAATACGAGGAACAACACTGATAAAATATCTGCGAGATAGATTCCAGTCCTCACGAAATACCGAAGAACTGTATAAGAAGTTCAAGGAAATCCAACCAGTGCGAAATGGGAAAACAGACAGGATAACATTGGTAGCGACGGACCTCTTGATGTACCACGGACGATTCCCCACCAGAACGGTGTCCCAGTACACTCTGCGACAAAGGCTATATGAGGCAATGCACCCCAGACTACGCCAGGAGGTAGAACCTATGGAAGAAGATGGAGACTCCATTGACAGGATAGTCAAGTGAGCTGAACGAAAGGATGCCATCCTCTATGAGACAGGAGTTTACCGAATGCACGTACCGCAGCAACAAAGCAGTAGAGGATCATCATCACGCGATAACAAAAAGAAGGAACAACCAAACTGCAAAGGATCGAGAGATAAGAAAGATAAAAAGCAGAAACGAAGAGATGAAGGCACATACTTTGAATGCGGGAAAAAGGGGCACTATGCAAAGGACTGTTATGCCAAGAAGGGAAAAGGAAAGTCAGCGAAATGGGATGCAAGCACAAACCACAGGGAGGCGACCGAGTACGATGAGGTGGAAATTAACTCGGCAGAACTGGAAAGCCTGCGGACGCAACCTGCACTGATGATTAGGACCCGTGACGCCCTGGAAGGGACGATCTTCATAGAGGGCCACCCGGTAAAGGTATTATTCGACACAGGAACGATCGGGTGTGACATTACCAGCACTACCTTTATCTCAACCCATGGCATACCCACGAAACCCCTACCCCAACCAACAACAGTCAACATGGCAATGAAAGGTTCCCGCTCCTCAAGCCACAAGAAATGTGGGGTGACCGTAGGAATCGGGAAGAAACAATGGACGAATCAGGAAATGTTGGTAGGCAACTTAGCGAAGTGCGACGCCCTGATTGGAATGCCATTCCTAAAAAGACATAATGCCCTTATCAGGTGTGGGGATACAGCAGTGGAGTTTCCCGATGAGAAACTGCGGGTGCTATGCAAACCAACAAGCGGGGAATTCCGAGCCGCTATTACAGACGCCACATCAACAACACTGTTGGAAGAATACAAGGATGTATTCCCAGATAAGGTTCCTGAAACGCTACCACCTATGCGCAAGATCAACCACCACATTCGGCTAAAAGATCCAGCCGACCTAAAAAACCAACCAACATACTCAATCCCGGAAGCATACAAGGAAAAACTCATGAACTGGATTAACAAGAAGCTACGGGCAGGGGTAATTGTATGACAGGAAGTTCCCAGGGCGGCACCTATTTTCGTGCAACCAAAGTCAGATGGGAGGATCCGCCCCCTGGTTGATCTGAAAGTCCGAAATGACAACACAATCATGGATAGTCCATCGATCCCCAACCAACAGCAGATCCTAAACCGCATTGGATGCGCGAAATTCAGAAGTAAGATCAACCTTAGCGATGCATACTTCCAAACATGAGTAGACAAGGACAGCATTAGGTTCAACTCATTCAAAACCCCATTTGGAGGATTTGTGAGCAAAGTAATGCTACAAGGAGACATGAATGCACCAGCAACATTTATGCGAATTATGGAAGACCTCCTGAGCGAATACCTACATCATTTTGTATGGGTATACATTGATGATATCCTCATATTCTCAGACACCCCAGAAGAACATGAAACCCACATATGTCTAGTATGTGAGCGGCTTAGAGAGTCAAAACTCTACGCTAGCAAAAAGAAGTCAACACTGTTTGCAGACAAACTGGAAGTGCTAGGACACATAGTAGATGACCATGGGGTGCATGCATCCCCCCAAAAAATATGGACAATTGCAGGTTGGGAGACACCTCAAAACAAGAAAGAATTATAACGATTCCAAGGAATAGTAAACTATATGGCCCAGTTCCTCCCACACCATACGACCCTAATGGCACCACTAATGGATCTAACGGGAAATGCCGAATTCGTATGGACACCCACTCATCAAATGGCATTCGAGATGATCAAAAGACAGATTGTTGATCACCAAGTCATGCGACCAATAGACATACTGAGCAATGAGCCAATTTGGTTAGTTACTGACGCCTCAGATTTGGGAATAGGAGCATGGGTAGGACAAGGACCCACTTATGAGACGGCTCGACCAGCCGCATTACACAGCAGGAAATTTACCAACGCACAGACAAACTATGGAACTAGGGATAAAGAGGCCTTAGTGATAGTGGAGGCACTTAACCGGTTCCACAATGTACTAATGGGAAACCCCTTCACAATAGTCACAGGACCATCAGCCCCTGACACATCTACGAACAGTGAAGAACCTGAGTAGGAAGCAAGTTGGATGGCTTAGTGCCTTAGAAAAATACGATGCGAAGATAGTCTACGAACCGGGAAGCACAAACTATTTAGCTGATGCTCTTTCCCAGATATATGAGGGAAAATCAGACTTGAACCCGCTCTATGTCCATGATAAGACAGAAGAATCGGATGTCATCTCAGATAACACAGTCTACGAGTAAGAATCAAACACAATGGAACCCGAGCAAGACTGTTTCCCTACCTCCCCTCCTTACTCATAGACGGAGTACCCCAATGAGACCCCAGTGCCCCCTACAAGCCCCCACTCAATCACTGCGGGAAATGATTGGGGAGACAAGTGCACCATGCGCAGCACACCACCCAAGGCAATCCAACATAGCCGGCTGCATTATTCGCACTGTTATGTGGACCATTGCCCATACCATCAAACTGAGATCAAATTCACAAATAACCACCCCAGACGGCAACACAAATCAACTCCCTGACCTTCTAGCGAAGGACCAAGCCCCCCAAGCACATAAATTGACCCAAGCCCCCCGGTATCTCCCATGATCTATGATTGGGAATGGCAGCAAACAGTTGGTGGAAGACCAAATAGTGCGGGAGAAGGGCCGTCCACCCTCATTCAACAGATGCCCAGATCGTATGCAATCCCTGCATTACTAAACCCCGAAGCACCGGTATTCCGAATGGCTGCCAGTCCGCCACCAACCAAGCGAGCGGAACCAATAAGCAACGAAACCATAATCTCGGTGATGCCCCCAACAATGAACGAATATTGGGGAGGGCTGTACGATGTTTTGGAAGACAACGAGGAAGAGGACCAACCTGAAGTGACCAGAGGAAGCGAGATTGAAGACGAGCGGGACATCAGACAAACAGTAAGTGAGATGATTGGAACATTCCAGGCGCACATGGTTGCAGCATACCGGAAGGAACCAACATGGAAAAAAGTGAACGAAACAATGGACTCCACAGGAGATTTATCCTCCTACACGGTCGCAAATGGAATGCTGTATATGAAAACACGATATGGGGAGGAATGCCTGTATATTCCAAAAGGGCCCGCATTCGGAAATACTACGCTGAGAGAGTATGTTATAGCTGAGATCCACAACAAAGACCATCATGGCGCGGAACGAAACTTACGGTGCACTACTGAGTACCTGTTTTGGCCTAAAATGCGCAAGGATTTCAGAGCATACGTGACGCAATGCCACACCTGCCAAATGAACAAGGAACCCACAAAGCTACCAGAAGGAAAGGCTCAGACGATTATCCTACCATCGGAAATTTTCGAATCAATAGCTATTGACTTCGCTGGACCATTCCACAATTCATGGGGATACGACATGATTCTGGTCGCCATTGACAGGTTCTCGGGATACACCTGGCTTATACCAACAAATAAGGATATAACAGCAATAACGACCTGGGAACTGCTACGCAACGGAATATTCACCCCGCACGGCTATCCAGTAACGATAGTGAGTGACGCAGACCCACGATTCGAGTTGCATGTATGGAGACAGCAATGCCGATCGCTAGGAATAGAACACATCAAAGCAGCACCAGGTCACCATGAGACAAACAGACAAGTTGAGAGGAAAATTCGAGAATTGAAAACGGCTCTTCGAAACTTAGTCAATGCAAGACAAAACAATTGGTTCGATGCCATACATGAAACGGCCGCATACTTAAATGCCTGATGGTCTGAAACCCTCGGCATGTCACCATACAAAGCAATATATGGAAAAAACTACCCACTACTCCCCCTGGCGAATTTCAAGAACTCCACAGTCCCAGCAGCCGATGAGTTGTTAAACAGACACCAAGCAATCCGGAACACTGCATTCAACGCTATTATAGCATCACGATTTAGGAGTACGAGGACAGCGGCAAGGCGACGCAGACACCACACTCCAATCGGGATAGGTAACCAGTTGCTGGTATACAGAAACTTATTCGCAACCGAATCAGGACGAAGCAAAAAACTCCAAACACGCTGGCGAGGACCATTCAAAATACTGCGATATGATGACGATACGGAAAACTACACGGTAGAAATGGACAGAAGAATGTATAGAAATCAACAAGCGACATTCCACACGTCCACAGTGAAATGATACCTTCCAAATTATGATACCAAGTTTACGGGAAGAAGCCATGCAAAGCCACCCCCTATCGTGGTTAACGAGAAACCGGAATGGGAAGTAGAGGCTATATGAGACCACAGAAGGCGATACAACGGCGACCAATTCCTGGTGAAATGGGTAGGATATCTGGAAATTGAAAACAGCTGGGAACCTATCGAAGGATTAGGAAACACGATGGAACTTGTAAACCAATGGTGGGAGAAGAACAAACCAGGGAGTGAGGTACCCCCTACAATAAACCATGTGATGGTGGCATGGAGCCCAACCCTACCGGAAATCCAACACCTCCGCCCAGATATGGACCAAGGCACGCAGGACGGGTTTTGGGTGGCCTACTTTGAAAGTGATTTTGAAAGCAGCGAAGACGAGGATCGAGTCATGGAAGACGAAGCCACATACCTAGCACGGCTAACCAGAATGGAATACGGGGAATAACAAACAACGAAAAACATACTATCCAACAGCCTTACGATGTCAAACTATGAGCAAGTGCCTTGGAGACTGCACCATCAGCTGATGGGACTGTTGGTGAACCGTGACATTATCCCTAGACAATACCTTACACATCGATTATTCATACACATTTGCAACAAATGCCTTGAAATAACAACAGAATCAACAGGACGAATGTGGGGAGAAACCCTAAGTGATGTATTCCGCTTCGGTAGTGGTTGCTACCTGAGCACGGAGAAATGTGATATGTGTATGGAAGCGGAAGAAACCGAAATTAAAACACCACACCCTCCCCTGAACACCTAAGCAAGACAGACACCGAAACATAAATACCACCGACCTATCCGCAAACTTAGGAAGGAACAATAACAACAATACTCATACCGAAAAAGACATTACCTTTACACATTATCCTTACTCGAAGAAAGCAGAAAATGTCGACCTACGAAGAAGTCAGCATAACAGGACGAGACCTCATTTTGGGATACCTGCTATACTGAGAAATCATTCCAATGGACGCATACTGGAAGATATTCTAGATCGATCATTGCCAAGATTGCGGATGAATCGATGTCGAGAGGGAGGAATGGGAGGACCGGATAGTACGAAACTTCATGGACCTACCACACTACTGGGAATCAGGTTGCTTTGTGCGCGGAGCACCCTGTCACGAATGCTTGGAAAGATCGCTAGAAGAGGCGGAATGGATGTTACAGGACGATTTGAGATTGCTACAGGATAGCGATGACGATGAGGATGGGTCCTATGGAGGGCTCCCGGAGAATAGCGGATCTACCAGCTATTAGGATTTCATTAAGTTATGTTTTATTTAGTGAGATTGTTATTTTATTTTGGGAGTGTAACCGGTACGGGTACTAGGTTATGTTTTATGTTTGGTTTCACAGTATCGTTTGATACTTGTATTGTTTCGTGTGCTATCGGTTGATACACATATTGTTTTATGTTTGGTTTCACAGTATCGTTTGATACTTGTATTGTTTCGTGTGCTATCGGTTGATACACACATTGTTTTATGTTTGGTTTCACGGTATCGTTTGATACTTGTATTCTTTCGTGTGCTATCGGTTGATACACACACTGTTTTATATTTGGTTTCACAGTATCGTTTGATGCTTGTATTGTTTCGTGTGCTATCGGTTGATACACACAATCTTTTGAAATATCGCTCATACTGGAGATAAGCTATAGACTGTATTTAAATACCTCTGATTTCCACGATGGAAACAGCAGACTTCGACTGACAATATTCTAAATATACTTGGTTGAACGGTTACTTCTTTGATCTCCTATTACACCCCTTCGAAGCGTCCTTTAGTTAGTAGCGCTTGCTTCTTGTTGACCAAGAAGCTATCTGCTCCTATCGTACTGCTACGTGATTAGGGCCTGGCCTGAACACGTTACACCTTTACCAGTTTCTCAGCCTCAAGTGTTCAGGGAGTAGGTGCTGTGGTAATAAGGTTATACTAGCTGGCTATGACTTCCTGGTAACTTGAAGTTGTTTAAGATTGAAATTCTAGAAACTGTATTTGGGTACCTTGGCAAGATCCTGAAATGCAGGGCAAAAACACATTCCAACCATATATTTGACCTCCAACTTGATTGGAATATACAGCTATATACCTTTGTAAAGCTGCAACTAAAAGCTGAACATGAGTGGAAGAAGTCAGATTTAGCCCATGCTTCTACAGATCCTATTACCACCCAGAAATCACAAAAAGACCTCGCCTTATTGGTGGCTAATTCGAGAGGCTGCTTGAAATCAGTTTCTGAATAAATTCTCAAGCCAGAGGTTAAATATATTAGAACAGGTGAAATACCTGCCCCTCAATAGGAAAAATATTCTAAGGTCACCAGTTGGCTCAGGGATAAGGGAATAATCGTAGTAATAAAGGAATATATGTCTCAAGCTGGAGATGGTATGTACATTTGATTGAATTGATTGGGTTATCGGGAATGTAACGTGTGCACAGCTAGGGTGCTAATCACGCTTCAAGTACAGTAGTAACAGAGGACACCTGCTTGCTTTGCAAGAGGCAAGAGCTGTGTAGACTAAAGGAGACCTCGAAAGGGTGTAATAGGAGATCAGGAAGTAATGGTTCAACTATTTGTATTAAGAATACTATTGGTCAAAGTCTGCTGTTTCCATCGTGGAATCAGCAGTGCTTAAATACAAGTTCTCACTCATTTCCGGGATGAGCGATAACATAGTCACATTCAAAGTATCCAGCGATGCCTTTGAAACATAATAGGTATCAAATAATACTATCAACCAAAACATAAAACATTCAAAGTATCAAGTGATACCTTTGAAGCATAACAAGTATCAAATGATACTATCAAACAAAACATAAAACATTTAAAGTATCAAGCGATACTATCAAACAAAACATAAAACATAACCTAGTACCCATACCGGTTACATTTCCCAAAACAAAACAACTGTTTAACCAAAACAAAACTAATAATCCTAAAAATCAAAATTCTCAAAGAAATCTTTCTCACCATAGCCATCCTCCTCTAGAAAATCCTCACCCAACATGTAATCAAACGACAAACAAGAAGCACAAAATGTATCTTCAATAAAGAAACAACTTTCATACCAGGGCATGTTGCAGTAGTCCCGCACTCCGATATTGTCCTCACAGATGACTTGGACCATTTCACATTCTTCGAAGTAAGAACAGTAAATTTTAGAGAAACATTCAGAAAATGGGATAGCACTGCGGTTCACTAACAGTCCCATAAGGTAATAGCGCTGCCCCACATTAAGTTCCACATAGTTTGACATCATTATAGTTTCACATGGAGAGCGGGTAGGTTCTAGTAGTAGTAGTCATGTGCTGCGTCCTCCATTGCTTTGTCCTCCTCACTGGTCGATTCGAATTCACTATCATAGTAAGCTGCCCAGAAGCCTTCGTTTACCGTTCCTTTATTAACTTTGTCTCCTAACTGGTAGGTATCGGGTAACTCTGGTAACCTATATCTTGTGGCTGGCCTGACAATTCCTATCGAGATCTGTTGAATATTCAGTGGTATTCCTTCCTTGTCGTGTTCCCACCATTGCTTCATCAGTTCCATGCAGTGCTCGAGGCCTTCCAGAAGTTCGCAGCTGTCTTCACTTTGTGGATATCCTTTGCATTTCACTAGGGATTCATTATCATTCTATTATTTTCTGTGGTCCAAGATTTCCTCAGCTTCCCACTCTCACTTCTCCTTTATCAGAATCAGGATAGGGCAAGTATGGGCTCATCCAGGGAATCTTTGGTTATTGTTTAGGTGGTAACCTTTTACTGAGGTAGAGCGAAAGACACCCATCTTCATCCAGTAGGTTTTCCTGTCTATCTTGACTGTGTAGTTCTGGGTAAACTTGTCGAATTCTAGCACTTTGAATGGTCCTCACCAGGGAGGTTGTAGCTTCTTACTCCTCCTATATGTCAAGGCAAACAGTGCTCCATGTACCAGGACCAATTCTCTAACTGCTATAGACTTGTGAGGTCTTCTGCATCGTGCTGCTGTAGTTGCGCTTTGCTGTCTGGCTTACTTTACTGCTTGGAAAGCTAAGTTCCAATCGGTCTGGTGCCGGTTTAGGTAATCATCTGATGCTGGGACTGCTGAATTGTTAAAGAGGATTATTGGTAGTAGGGAGTAGTTTTGTTCATACATTGCCTTAGATGATGACATGTTGAGGGTTTTGGAGAACCCAGCATTCAGGAATGCTGTTAGGGTAATAAGAAGTGGTTCCCAGTTTGTCGGAGGTCTGTTGATCATGTTCCTCAAGTTGGTTTTGGCATTGCAGATCTTTTGTTCAACCTGTCCATTAGTTTCATGGTGGCCAGGCACCACCTTGATGTGTTCGATTCCAAGTGATTTGAAGGTCTGCTTCCACTGGTTAGACTCGAAATGAGGGTCAGCATCGCGGATTATCGATAGGGAGTGGCCGTGAGGTATAAAGGTATCTTGTTCTAGGAGTTTCATTGTTCCTTCTACTGTAACTGTGGTGTTGGTAGGTATAAGCCACACATAGCTGCTTAATCGATCCACTACTACCAGGACAAGGTCAAATCCATTTGACTTTTTGAAATGTCCTGCAAAATCAATAGTGATTGATTCAAACACCTCAGAGGCAGGGTCAAGAGTCTGAGTCCTTCCTTCTGGTCCATGAGTTGGTTCTTTTTTCCTCTGGCTGGTGTCACCTTGCTTCACATAATTGCATAAGTCCTTCCTCATCTCGGGCCAGTAGACATATTCCGTTGCATACCGGAGGTTTCGTTCTGCACTGTACTGTTCTTTGCCATATATCTCATACATGATATATCCTCGTAGGCTTTTCCACTTGAACACCTGCCCTTTGTGAATAAAGAAGCAGTGTTCACCATAATCGGTTCTCATATATAGTATTCCATCTGCTATGTAGCCTCCCTCCAGGTCGTCTTGTCCAGCACGCCTCATAACAGGAGAGTGGATCAGTTTGTGTCAGTATCCAGATACTATCTGTTGTCAGAAAACGCTCTACATCTCACGAGATGTATCGATAACGTCCTGCTCATCTTCAATCCGTTGTGCTCTGGTCATGGTCCTTCCTGTGTCCTCTTCTTCCTCCAGGACATCATAGAGGGTGTAGTGGTATGCATCCATCAGGGATAGTAGAACTGAGAAAATTGGTTTATTGTTGTAGATGCCAAGTGATCCTCCATAGAGGGGGACCACTGCAGGTAGTTCCAGTGCGCTTGACGCAGGGGTCACCCTGTGGGTTTCTATCGTTGGGATGGCAAGGTGTCATTGTGGCTGAGGACTTAGGAGGGTTGCTGGTAGTTGTATCAGTTCATCAGATAGTGCTGCCACTGCCTAAAATGTCGGTTGGTCCCATTCTGAGCCATAGCTAGTACTTCCCCGGGAGGGGTGTTCATCCTCTTCTATCTCAGGTTAGCAGGAAATGTGTGGTTCCCAGAACTGCATGGAGCATGGTGGGGAGGTAGGCAAGGATTTCTAAGGCATTAAGGCCAGTGCTATAGGAGGGCTTTCATAGGAGGTGGAGTCTGGGATATCATCGTCCTCAAGAGTGTGATCAAGGATGAGTGGTGGAGTCTGGTTCTGAGTCTTTATTGATGCGGGAGAGTGTATTTGCTAAATGGTTCGTTCATTCTGGACAGTACAACATCTTCGCGTCCTATTTGAATAGCTTACTTATCTAACAAGTCCTTCTTTGGCAAGGGATTTGGTCAGTCTTCAGGTTTACCCGGGGTTGGTGGTCTGTGATAATAGTAAATTTGGAACCTATAAGGGTATGGTTGAAGGCATGTAGCATATCGATCACTGCCAGTCCCTCCTTGTCTGTAGTACCATAGTTGATCTCTGTATTTGTAAACTTTTAGCTATGGAGGGCTGTTTCATGTGTTGGCCCCTGGCCAACACATGCTCCAACCCCAATGTCCGAGGCATCGGTTATCAGCCATATGGGTTCTCCGGAGTTATAACTTATCGGTGTGATCACCTGCCCTTGTTTGATCAGTTCTTTGATGTTGGATAAGGCTTTATTGTGTGTCTGTCTAGACAAATTCTGCTTTCCATGTCAGATCTGTAAGGGATGCCAGGAGAGTAGCATGGTATAGTAGGAATTGCACAATATAGTTTACCAGGCCCAGGAATCGCTGCAGTTCCTTCTGGTTACTTGGTATAGCCTATTACCCCATCGAAGCTAGTTTCCCAGGCGAGGCGTGAATTCCTTCATTGTCTATGACATCTTCCTGTACTTCTAGTGATTTCACAAATATGGTTGACTTCTTTTTGCTGGCATAAAACTTTGCCTGCTACAATTGCTCACACACTCTTCTGATATATTGTACATGTTCAGTGTCTGTATTAGGGTAAATAAGGATATTATCGATGTACACCCACACAAAGTGGTGTAAGAAAGCGCTGAGTAAGTCTTCCATAGTGCGCATGAAGGTACAGGGTACATTCATGACACCTTGTAATATCACTTTGCTTGCAAATCTGCCAAAAGGGGTCTTGAAGGTATTGATCTTCTCACTTCCTGGTTCAACTTGGGTCTGAAAGTAGGCGTCACTGAGGTCTATCTTGCTTTGGAATCTCGCTCTTCCTACTGCATTCTGGATCTGTGTCAGATTTGGGATCGATGAGCTATCCATAACTGTGTCATCATTTCCTAGTTTCAAGTCCACCAGTGGCCTGATTCTCCCCTGAGATTTTGTCTGAACAAATATGGGTGCTGCTCCTGGAGACTCAGTCCAGTACATAACCCCAGTTCACAGTTTCTCATTTATCCAGTTGTATGGTTTTCCTTTATATGCCTCGGGTATAGTGTATGTCAGTTTGTTTTACAGATCTGTTGTATACCTTAGACAAATATGGTGGGTCATTTTTCGCAGAGATAGCAAAGCCTCCAGAATCCTCTAAGGGAATACATCCCCAAACTTAGTTAGCATTTCATCCTGTTCAGTTTCACAAATTGCCACTCTGAACTTGGTACTTGTTGGCTTGCACAGCACTCCAACCTTTTTCTGCCAGAGTTCAATCGCTGCTTTACCACATCAGATAATAGCCCTGTGCTGGGCCAGGAAAGGCATTCCTATCAGTGTATCACATTTTACCAAATTCCCAACCATTATCCTTTGGTTCAGTAGATTGTCCAATCCAAGTTGGATGGTTACTTCGCAGGTTTTATGACTTGTCAATCATGATCGCTTCATGGCCATGTTCACAGTAACTGGCGTTTTCGTCAGGTGAGTGGAGATGCCCTGGGTTGTGACAAAGGTGTTGCTAATGATGTATGCACTGACTGCACCTGTGTCAAACAACACCCTGGCCTGTGTGCCATTAATCAGGATGGTTCCTTCTGAAGTATGATAGGGGTGTAGCATAGAGGCTGGGAGGGTTTGGTAGCACTCCATCGCAGTCTCAGTATTGGCTGAGTTGATTTCTACCTCCTTGAACTCCTGTATCTCTACCTGGTTCGTCGAGGTTTTAGTCTTAATCTGTTGTTTGGTGCGGCAGTCTTGTGCCATGTGTCCTTTGTTTTCATATTCAAAGCATTCTCCATTCTCCTTGCATTTCTGTTTGGTAGTCCTGGGGATCCTCTTCTGGGTTGGCTTCGCCTTTCTTTTCTACTAGTGTTGCTTCTCTTACAGTTTTCTGTCTCGTTTTACTGTACTTGGCTTGCCCTAAGCACCAGTCTCATGCAGAATGGCATCTGGCCATTCTGCATTTGCGATGATGTCATCTATCTCATCGTCTTCCTGTTCTATTGGTTGTACCACTTGTCTCAGTCCAGTATCCATAGCGTCACAGAATCTTCGTTTCAGCATATAGTTGTTGACTGTGAATTCAGGCATTCGTCCTCAGTACATCAGGAGTTCTGTCGCTATCTTTGTGATCTTTTTTGTTCCGCCATTTCATACTTGCTGAATGTTGTTGAAGGCTTTGAATAGTTCTTCTTGATTTCGGCTTGACTGGAATTGTTTCTAGAGGTATCCCAGTACTGTTTGTCCACGGATGTAGTCTCCATTATTGTATTCGTCCATGCCTCGGTGGTATGCCTCCCAGGCAGCTTCTTCACAGAACGCTCCCACATAGAGTCCTGTTTCCTTCTTGGATATCTTGATTCCCTGTGTCAGCAGGTACTGGCGTATCGAGGTTCCCTATTGCTTGAATGCTTGAGGTTTGAGGTCGTCCCCCTTTTCCATGAACCTCTTGGGTAGCGGTAACTTTATCTTAGTTTTCTTTCCTGGCTGATCATCCGCACTACCAGTTGGTGGTAGTGGTGGAGGCAGTGGCCCTTCTGAGCTAGACATATTGGATTCACTTTCCTCGCTTTCACTGTCCTCTGTCTCAGAGGGGCTCTTTGGTGATACTGAGGGGTCTTCCAATGTCTTGACTCCTTCTTCTTTTGGTTGTTCTAAGGTTCTTGAAGCCTGGTCTTTCACAAGCCACCTGGCAGCCTTGTCAGTGCTGGACTCTGCGATGCCCCTTAGCTCCTTAGGTTGTCTAGGGCGTTCTAGCCCTTCTTGTGGGACTTGCTTCCCACTCCTCATCTTGAGGGGTTCAATGTTGTTTGCTGGCTGGCGAAGCCCACCGCCCTGGGTTCTGCCGCTTCCAGCTGCCAGTGTTTCTTGGTGAATGTCTGTAGGTTGATCTGCCCTCGTCCAGGTACAATATTTGTTACCACTTGCAAAGGTTACAAAAATGTAACCTGTTCACAGCGAGGCTACTAGTCACACTTCGAGTACGGTAGTAACAGATGCCCTGCTTGCTTAGCAAGAGGCGAGAGCTGTGTAGACTAAAGGAGGCTTTGAAAGGGTGTGATAGGAGATCAAGAAGTAATGGTTCAATCAAGTGTATTAAGAATACTATCAGTTGAACTCTGCTGTTTCCATCGTGGAATCAGCAGTGTTTAAATACAAGTTCTCACTCAGCTCCAGTATGAGCGATAACATAGTTCCTTTCAAAGTATCCCGCAATTCCTTTGAAACATAGCAAGTATCAAATGATACTATAAAACAAAACATTAAACATTCAAAGTATCAAGCGATACCTTTGAAACATAACAAGTACCAAACGCTACTATCAACCAAAACATAAAACATTCAAAGTATCAAGTGATACCTTTGAAACATAACAAGTATCAAACGATACTATTAAATCAAACATAAAACATTCAAAGTATCAAGCGATACTGTTGAAATACAACAAGTATCAAACGATACTATCAAACAAAACATAAAACGTAACCTAGTACCCATACCAGTTACAGGGCAGGTCAAAGCTGATTTATTTATTAAATAGCAATGGATTCAATTAGTCTCGCGACAGCTATTCCAAAATACTGCCGCAGAACCTATGAGATTTCACCTGATAATAGAATTAAGCAAAGTTGTAACCGGTACGGGTTACTAGGGTTTTTAATTTTGGTTTCACAGTATCACTTGATACTTGTATTGTTTCATGTGCTATCGGTTGATACACACATTGTTTTAATTTTGGTTTCACAGTATCACTTGATACTTGTATTGTTTCGTGTGCTATCGGTTGATACACACATTGTTTTATGTTTCGTTTTACAGTATCGCTTGATACAGGTATTGTTTCGTGTGCTATCGGTTGATACA
>PYWC01000075.1:240775-259250 GCA_003182015.1 Tuber magnatum | reverse complement strand
TGCTATCAGTTGATACACGCATTGTTTTGCAAATATCGCTCATACTGGAGATTAGCGATATGCTGTATTTAAAGACCGCTGATTCCTGCGATGGAAACAGCAGACTTCGACAGATAGTATTCTTAAATATACTTGGTTGAACGGTTACTTCTTTGATCTCCTATTACACCCCGCTCGAAGCCTCCTTTAGTAAGCAGTGCTCTCTTCGTGTTGACCGCGAAGCCATCTGCTCCTATCGTACCGATACTTGACTAGGGCCTAGCCCGAACACGTTACAAAAGTAAGTTCTACACAATTGATGGTATCTAGCGATGTATAAGGAATGCATTATCTAGTTGCTCAGCTCACTCCTGGCTTACCAAGCTTGGATGGAATTGGAAGGAACTTCGCAAGGCATGGTACCAAGATGGTCATGAATGGCCTGATATACAAAACTACTGTCAAAAGGTATTCCTTTCTCGAATGGAATCACTCAAGACCTTTTTGATGGAATGGGATGCTGAGCTCCAACCAATCTATAACGAGTTCCCTGCAGACGTTAAGCCAATTGTCTTTATCACACATGATGAGTCTACTTTGAATTCCCATGATGAAGAAAGCATATTTGGATCCATGAAGATAAAAGTCCTTTATATAAGAAAGGATAAGAACAAGGATTACATGTATCAGACTTTCTTTCACCAAGAGGAAGACTGAGAGATAGCAGTATCTGTAAAATAATGAAGTATAGAGGCGATGTTTGGTGGACAGGAGAGGATGTATTGGAGCAACTTATGAAGACAGCAATCCCAGTGTTTGAAAGATCATTCTCTAGTTATTAAGGGCTCTTTGCCTTTGACAATGCTAAAAGCCACCAAAAGTATGCAGCATATGCATTGCAAACTGGGAATATAAATCTTACTCCAAGAGGAAAAATTATGGTGTGAATACATAATAGCTAGATCTTCAAAGCTAACAATTCTGGCCAGATCCAAATGCAATCTATGATGTTACCTGATGGATGACTAAAGGGATTGAGAATTGTTCTGCAAGAGCACAGTCTTTGGTCTTATAGATATAAGTTTCTTACTCAATGCTCAATTCCAGGCAAGAGCCCAGGAACTACTAAACTCAATCCAGTATGCAAATATACTACTAATATATCTTGCTGTTCCTATGCACTTTTGTCATCACAGCCAGATTTTCAATAGCAAAAAGGGGAATTGCAAGAAACTATTGAGTCTACTAGACACTAAGTGATTTTTTATCCTGTATATCACTGCAAGCTCAATTTTACTGAGTACTTTTGGGGTAGAGCCAAGCTCTATGACAGAGCACATTGTGAATACACCTTTCCAGCCCTTGTTCGTATAGTTCCAGAGGCACTGGTATATGTTTCAGAGCAATTGATATTTAAATATTATCAACCTGTTCTACACATGATGGAGGCTTACAGAAATTATCTTGTTTATGGCTCTGAGAATTTTAAAAGACATGTATTTACAAGATACAGCTCACACAGATGGATTGCAGAATCTGCTCTTAATGTTACCTAGCTTTTATTACTTCTTCAAAATGTTTAATCTATGATAGCTACTTTGCTGTCTTCCAATATGTTTCTTTTACATAAATAAATCAATTTAATAAAAATTGAGTTTAACTTATATTATGTGTTGACTGACTATTGGTATAGCATGCATTTTTAACTGGTATTATTAATACATTGTTTGTTATCATCATGTGACACTTGGCATAATTTCAAGCATTACGGTAACCGTTACGCCCAAAACTGTCACACTTTTCATTAGAAAGGCGGTCCCAGCTCTAGTCTTCCGGAACCATAACACTCAATATAATTTATTTATCCTAGCTGTGCGGACCCTGCATATAAGTAATGAGCGAAATTTGGTACTATCGAAATGCGCAAGAGAAATAACAGGTAAAGTCAATCTGGGCTGGTGGATTGTCATATTGTGATATTTTTGATATAGTCTTGGGTCACTAACATACAATTAGACGAGCTTCTACCTCCACTTAATTGGACTTTGTCACCTCAGACCCTTCACGTATTGTCCGCAGAACCGACCAGTTCTCTCTAACAGGCCCTAAATATATCGATCCGGTGGAAATTTTATCACGCCGTCCCAGAGGGCCCCTCATTCCAATCTGTCTTAAATTTAGGGTCGGCCATCCTCCGTAATAACCCCTGTCCGGAGACTTCTGAGATGGGAACAGAACACATTTTGTCTCCCCGGACGGTTGAGAGCACTGAGTGGGACTCATAACGCCCGAGCTCTAGCAAGCGGAACAGCACCGTCATTTTGCTAACGTAGGAATACCGTTTCTTGCAAAAAGGGCTACTAGCGAAGTAAATACGGGTCATGTGACCTACCCTAGTATCACACAACACTAAAAAAATATTATGTGAATAGGAGTAGATGAAGCGAATGGGCTGCGGAAGAGGTTGTAAGGCAAGAGATTGGGAGGGGGGGGGTCCATGCTAGCCGTGAATCACCGGAGAGTCCTTCTCTGCAAGCAGCAAACCCACTGAGATCAAACATACTTAGAATTTAAAGCTGGGCAGGGTTCCTCAGTCTCATGGTACATCCGGGGGTTTGATCATTCGAGCCCGCTAAACGGCGCTTGGAGCCTCTAGTAATTTGTAGGCCGTATGGTACGTAGGGGAGTTTCTTTTCGACATAACATTCACGGATTGCGATAGCCCTGCCCAGAGCGCTATGCCCAACCGGCAAGTTAGGCGTCACCAGAAGCAACCCCACGGCGGATCACCAGCCATCACTCGATGAGGTATCCAAGATAATTGTTGAAACTTACGGCCGATCGAACGGAGATGTCAATAGTCGTTACGGAGGTTTTACGGAACCGGAAGGAGTAAGTGACGAAAGAGACAGAATTGAGTTGATCTGGTGTACAGAGAGCGGAGTGAAAAGTAAGAAAGAGAGACGAAATGCGTATTGACTGTGAGAGAAGAAGCAAGCGGGTGAGAAGAAAACTAGAGTGGATTGATAGTGATGAGAGTTGTTATAAGGAAAGAATAGAAGAAAAGAAAGCAAACTTAAGATGGAAACATGTGTGCTAGGTACCCCAGGTACGTAGGCAGTCATGTATACCCATGTATGTCCATGGCTCTTATACGTAATCTTTCTCATATGTTCAACAATAATTGTAGAAAGTGCGTGGAGAATGGGGAATGATCGGAACGGAGATTTCGTAGGGCACGGTAAACCGAGGAGGAAAGAGATGTTGAATGGAACAAGTACTATACACGCACGGAGCGAAGAAATTAATCTGTTAGGAAGGAAAGAAGGGGATGAAAGGGATGTAGAGTAAAGCTGGAGAGGAAGGAAGGTAAGCAAGCAAATAGATGGGAAGGTTTTCAATGCTGGTGTGTGTGATGGTCCATGTATGCCCATGCCTGTCCATGGATCTCCGTGGCTGTCCGTGGCTGTAGTGCGCAATCGTCCACTGACAGTATGTTGAACAATACCTCTAGCGAGATTCGCACGGACATCACATTTTCCCCGACCTCTCGGCCTCGCCTATTGCTTACAGGAAACATGTGCCCGAATCCCCTCCTACACCCAGTGGGCTCTGATTAGCTCAAGAAGCCCAACCCGGCTTTGGATTCTAGAGCCACAGATCAAGTTTCGCCGTTAATCCTCACGTCCAAACAAATGCCCCTCTGCCCACACCCGGATTTCGTACATAACCCGAGTGCGAGATTGTTTTTTTTCTGTTTCATATCTCTCCGTCCTCCTTGCCAAGGATGCCTAGAGAATCGAAGCAAAGCGGGGCTAGAGAATAACTGCGGAAGTTCCCCGTGGAATAGTGTAACTGGATCGATAGAAAACCAAACACTCTCATGCCCCAAATCAGTCAATCGTTGACACCACCTCCCCCGAGCGCCAGCACCACCAATACTAGTGGATGGAACAGAACGGCGCTATGCACCTTTTGGTCTCACTTTTCCCGGCCTGAATGGGAGTATCCCCGGAACGGGGGTTGAAAAACTACCTACCCCGTTTTCCCTTGATATTTGCCTCATAGTTAGGGAAGTGTTGGGATATCTCCGAGGAGCCCTTGTCCAGGTCGTCTGGAAATTCTCTTTTCCGCCGATCTCGAGACGCGTACTATTAGGGCGTCCATCCGGCGGTATCGGCATTGATTCAACTGAAAACATCTTGCAGTCTCTGAATCCTGCGACGGTATATCTTGGCAGACTCCCTGCCGGTATGCTTTCTGTTATCATATTGAATTGATCGCGAGATGGGTGAGGGAATGCGTGACGTGAAGAGCCAACCTGCTAGGGATGATACAAGTGTCGTACTATGTATTAAGCTTATTTATGGTAACCGGTCTCCTATCGTGGGTACAATACGGTCTCAGTGGTTCACAGCTGTCTCAATAGCGCCTGTGCTATCGTATAACGCCCTCTCTCTAGATAATGGCACTCTGTGTATAGTATATTGATCTTTCAGGGGATGTGGAGAAACGGATGAAAGAAAAAAAAGACTGTATCAGAAGGAGAACAACAATTGGCCGGCAAGCGCTTGCAGCTAGAGGAAAATCAGATGTGATAAGATGAAAACCGCAAGCTATAAATCGGGCCCTCAAAACAAGAGAGCAATTCTGTCCCCCCCCCCCACACCCAGAGACATAGCAAACGCTACTCTACTTTATAACTAGAAACCCAAGAATCCAACCCGATAATGAAGGGAAACCCTAGGGAACTTCAGGTATGTGCGGTGACATGGGTGTATTCCTATGATCATCTCGTAGGATTCCCTTCGTCTACAAAGCGGGATGTGCGGAGACAACTTTCGTGAGCAACATACCGCGAAAAAGGAAGAAATGGTAGCGATTTCCGTTAAGCGCAATCTCCCGGGCAACAAATCGTGCTGGGAATTACGGCTTTATGAGACTGTAGCAGGGCTACCACTCTCTTTTCGTTAAACATATCTGCCACTGGAGAGGTGTTCTGCCGGAATTATCTAGCTTTTCAGGGTTGACCTCTTCCCGCTCGCGTAGTATTTCGACCACTCCTTCATGTTCCTCATTAGAGGACATACGAAGATTGTATTCACTCTTGACGGGTGCTGTGTGGGCTGCTAGGGTTGGAGCGCCCATGGTGAGCGACTGGGGACGGGGGGGCGCCTGACGCCGGGCTTCGAGGTATAACTATCGGCGAGTGATCAGATATGACCACCAGTAAATAGGGGTCCACCGAAGAAAGGACAAAAACAGCAGATACTAGCCTTTTCGCTCAGCTGCCGCCCGCCACCGCAGGCAGTGGTGCAAGGGAGACCCAGGTTTTGCTCCAATTGACTTTCGCTAAACGGCGTCTTCTGTGCTAGCTGTTTGAAACCATACTTATGCGGCAACAATGCGGATCAGGAGTGATTCAGTTCAATCGCGGCTCTATATGTTAACTAATGGGTCTGCCTCTCCCTCTTGCACACTTACCCGCTGGCGGGGATGAGTATAGTAGGTGAAGACCATATGTATGATGGTTTTTGTGGATAGATCCCCACGCGCTATTGAATTTAAAACTCAATATTTCCTCCCGTGGACGTGAGGGTGGTTTTTCCCATTTACTGCATAGCTCTCCAGCATGAAGAATAAGAAAGGTGACACTCTGGTATAGTACACAGGAGGAAGGAGGATCTAGATTTATACCGAGCCGGGAGCCAAACAAACTCGGAGCCAAGAGATTAGCAATCCTGGCGGAAACTGTGGAAGAGTAGGGCGCAAGTGTTTGTACTTGTACAACACTAAATAATGCTCAACTCCTATGTGATCTGGAATTGTCTCAAACCGAGCACTAACCAAGAAGGAGGGGAAACATAAGAGGGAAGCTATAAAGTATCTAAGCAAAAGTCTTGGTGAAAAGGGCATGTAAGCGAGGGTGATACAACCCCACCACAATAGTGACTAATTGAATTTTCCCCACCACATGACTGGCAACCATTGCACCCAAAACATTGCACAAAGAGCTCACTGGAGTTGAGGAAGGCATGATCCTTCCCTTTTTTGTGGTTTTCCAGCAAATTTCAATGGTTAGCCAGATTGTTGGCTACCTATGGTCAACTGTCCAGAATTTCCTTGCTTGGTCCCTACAGTGGGGTTCAATTGAAAACCTTCCACATTCTGGTAGACCACCCCTGCTCTTCAAGAGATCAGTAGTATAAGGGGCCAAGCTCTACAGGAATTGTAGTAGGGAGAAATTACTATAGATATTGGCTCCCAATATCTCAGTTTCTACTATGGACTGAGCTCTTAGTGAGAGTGGCATTAAGAAGTTGCTAGCCAAGAAAAGAGTAAAGCTTTCAACAGAGCATGCTCAGAAGAGATTGGCCTGGGCTAAGGCATACCAGAATTAGACTGCTGAGGATTTTGAATATGTTATTTGGAGTGATGAATTCTCAGTGGAAAAGAGTAGAAATCTAAATCAAAAATGGATATTTAGATCTGCCTCTGAAAAGTGGGATCCAGACTGTACGAGAGGGGTAGAAAAGGGAAAGGGAATTTCCTTGATAGTCTGGGGTTGCTTCTGGGGCAGAAACAGGGGAACCTTTGTTCCCTTAGTTGTGAAATCAGTAGACTAGTGGGTCTACCTCCAACTGCTTGAAACCTGCCTTATTCGGGTCCTAGAGTGAGTCTGTAACACCCTTGGTAATCCTATCTTCCAGCAAGACAACTGCACTGTTCATACAGCTCAGGCAGTGGAAGATTGGTTTGATCAGAATGGGATTGCGTTGGCTGAACACCCTCCATGTTTACCAGATCTTAATCCTATAGAAAATGTCTGGGTTAAGCTAAAGAAAAGACTTCAGATTCAGTATTCTGATATTGCTTCAACACCTGGTGGTCTTGAAAAGGTCAAGCAGAAGCTAGCTGAGGTGTTGCCCATCATATCTAATACAATACCTTCTGAGTTTTTTGAGCAGTTTTGGAGGTCTATGCCAGACAGAGTTTAGGCTATTATTGCAGAAAGGGGTGGTATACAAGATACTAGGAATAACTTTTTTTACTTTTTATTTCATCGATATGTAAAGGGTGGTCTTAGACTCTATTTCCTTTAATCTCTTCTCATTTAAAGGTTTTGTTGTTGAGTTATTTCAAAATCTCTACTCTATGCTTACTGTTGTTGCAATGACCGAGATGCGCAATCACCAAGACTTTTGTGTAGGTACTTTACTTATCGTACTCTACAAGGCCCTCGGGGGAGGTATTGGGATGGAAGGATTTAGGGAAATAGAGTGTTTAGCTACGTGTTGCTTTATTATCATACGAGGAATCCTCGAAAATATGCTCCACACCCACTTTCTTTCGCCAGTCCCAGTGCATTTCGCATGAGAAATCCAAAAGAAGAAAAGCAATCTCGGCGCCCAGGTCGGGTAGGAAACCATGATGAGGTAGAGGGACTATTTACTATGACTTGAGTTGTAACAGCCAGTCTTGACCCGTGGCCCCAGAACGGAAACAGTATCCGGCTAGGTTATGCCTCCGCGTGGCCAGCTGGGCTGCTTCACTCATTCAGAGGGAAGACCGCTGGGCGTAGGTGTAGATTTAGACATATGCGTGCCGTAAGTAGTGAGGGGAGCGGAGAGGCTACGGGAGATATCATTGTAAACCTGACTAGAAGTGAGACTTTAGCAATATCGCGAATTTATATCTCCAAGAAAGAGAGAAAGGAAATTTAATTTAATTTTCTACTGCAGGAACAGGCGGGCCTATATCCTCGGACCGGGAAAAATGCAGAGGAGAAAAGCAAAAGCCAAGTTCGGCGCCAAATGAGAACCTCGGAAGAAAGGAAAAAACTTGAAAACCCTCGGAAGGAGAGAAAACATATAAGAATCTCGGAAGGACAACGAATGGTGAGTGGTAAGGAAGGGGGCATGCAAGGGTTGAACACAGGATGGTGGTGAAGTCCTGAGAACAGCCGAGCAGAGATGATGAGAAAATCTAAGTGGAGCCTAACGACAAAAGTAATGGCAGCGGAGAAAAACTGGTAGCAAGAGAAACTACATAAGCGAAAAGAGACTAGCCCGCACTGCGGATAAACACTAAATCCGACAAATTATCGAGCGATATATTGTGATACCTTTTCCAACTTCTTAGCGGGCTCAAACGTTTTCGTTATACTAGAAGGCAAAACCCCCGAAAGTACCGCACCAGTGAGGAACTCTGTGTACCTTGACGGTATATATCCATTTGCCCCCGCTGAGATTTTCTGTATTGCCGGGAAGGACACTCTCGTGATTCCGGGCGAACGTAGGCCTTTATCCCCCCGATCCCCCCTCTTGAAACCTCTACTACAATGGATTTACTTTTTCCGCCACTATTCTCTGATTATTATTTTTCCAGCGCGTCATTCTACTAAGGCATCAGAGATCACATGGTCGTGTTTTCTCCTCTAGCGGAATTGAAGGGGATTAGATTCTTGAGCTAGCAGAGTGATGCTGCTGTTCCACTAGCCAGGCTGGGGAGTTAGGGGCACTCTGTTCCTCGCTTCTATCGCTGCGGTTATCAGTAGACAAGGTTTTTTTCTTTTCTTGTAAGATACCGGCAGAACGGTGGTGTATCCTACATTAAAAGCTATTACTGTACTAACGAAATACCGTTTTTCCCCTCCCTCTCCGATATATTTTTCCGTTGTATGAGACCGGTATCTCCTTGTTCGGGTTTGAAAGGCCTTGGTTTTTTCTGTTGTTATTACTCTTTTTTCACCCTTCGATCCCGGCTTAGCATTCGTAAAATATCTTTCTGTATTGGTTCCTCACACAACCTATTTCCTTTTTCCGACTAGTAGTTTTGCGGGGTGTTAGGTAATGTGTTTAGATTTTGTATTCTCCTTTTCCTTTCTTATGGTATTCCTAACGTCTCTTTCTATCACACTCTTTTATTCGTTGGTCACCTAACCCGTTTTTTTCTTTTCACCACTAGCGGTTTTTTCGAATAGGCAGGTAGTAGGAGTACGCACTTGGGTTATCCTTACCCACGGATAAGTAATAGTTTCTCTCTTGTAAGCGGAATGTAAGTATCTCTTCCAGAGCTAAATATAATTCTACTCTTATCATACCAAGGAACGCCGCTACTGCTTCAGTCGCAGCGTTTGACTATTACTACTGATCTTTCGGTCCTTAAATCGTCTATAAATATTAGCACGAGTTGGGCTTATTCTGCCGCTGGTGTTCGGAGGTCGTCGCTGAAGGCCTTTGTACAGCTTTCCGAGACTCGTGAGAAGGCTAGATCTAGACCTATAGTGCAAGGCATCTATAGCCTGTACCGTTTGGATGCACCCATGTAATGCCTGTATTTAGTAAGGGCAAAGGGTTCTAAATCTGGTTAATGAATTTTGAAGGGAGAAAATTCAACTTCAGTTCTGATTGAGGGTTTCCTATAATTCAATTCGGATAAGTACAGTGTAATGTCTGCATTGATAAAGGTTTTTAAAGTTTTTTTCTTCTTGATTAACATAAAATTGATTAATAAGCTACATCAATAGAGCAAAATAGACTTAAAATATACAATATCAGGGAGAGTTGAACATTCAACCTTTGAAATTAATTTTTTGTATTTACAACCCCTTGCCCTCACTCATTACAAGCATTACATGGGTGCACCCAGAGAGGTATATGCTATAGACACTTTGCACCATATAATACAGCACGGTACATGCCCTTTACCCTGCAATACAGCAACTACCAGAACAATGTTACTCCCATTCCTTTTGAGTAGCTTAATTGGACTTATCTTCAGTATTCGTGCCATACAAGTGTTGGAAATCGCGAGATACTGCTCAGCATGCTCGCACGATAGTTCGTTATTCGGATCGTTTCTGGGAGCGCGCTTTAGCCTTCGGGCGGGTTTTGCCTACGGGCGCATTTTTGCATTTTTTGAGCGCGGGCACGTTTTGGCTTTCGGGAATGCGCGGAGATATTGGACCGATCCAGCGGGCGGAAAAGGTGTATGGAAGGCCGGACAGAATGTATGGAAATGCGGGAGGGCCATAGGAAGGCAGTAGGAAGAGCTGGAAAGTTGAATGCCCAGAGACCGAGCAGCAGGAGTTTGTCTTTCCTTTGTTAGCTTTGGAGTTTACAAAGGGAGTGGGGGACACACCTGGATGGGAGGATATGATTGTTTTGTTGTTGATATATACTACTGTCCTTACCATTAGTTGATGAAGTAGCAGTGAGCGAGCGAAGAGAAGAGAAGAGTTTTCACGCCCCTGAGTTTGTGCGATCATTTCCTGAGTCAGCCCTTGACTTTTCGTTTCGTTCCTACCGAGTGATAGTTTATGACTGCTGGTGCTTAAAAACAAGTTGTGGGTTGACATTTGTAAACAGGACAGTTATCACATAAACTACCATGGAATTTTGACCTCCCCTCTCCGATCGGGTAACTGTACCAAGGTTCCTGCCGATTATGTAATTGTGTGCAATTCCAAAATGTTGCAGCAACGTCTACGATATGCCTGACAGCTCAACATTAGATACAGCTCAATGTCAGATTTAACCAAATGCATAATTGTAAAATATATTTTATTAACAACCCTGGACTCCTCCATTGCAATTCTTTTTCTGCTGCCTTACAGACTTCTTTAGTTCTTGGAAAATAGGTTTTCATTATTTTTTTCAATTACAAATTGCATCTTTTTTGACCTTTTCTAGCTCTTGCTTAGCCTTTTCCACCAGTTTCTGCACATCAAGCTCTACTCTTTTCTGTATGATCACTCATGCCTGGTAAGTGTATATCACCCACCCCTTTCCAACAGACCATTAGCTATGGTTTTGATGAATTGATTGTGCCTCTTTGGCAGCCTTAGTATTGCTGATATTGGTATATGCTTGGGCTCCTACTTGGGCTTGGGCCAGACTACCTTTAATAAATTAGTCCAAGTTCCTTTTAATTAATGGTGAAATAGGATCTTGATTTCTGAGATATGCTGCCTGTTACCGTAGTGATTGAATTGTGTGTGGAATAGAAATGGCTTCAGGAAAAATAGGTGGTAGTGTCACAGGTGGATAAGAGCAGAGGCCAGAAGAGTCATACTCAGAGAGCTGAGGGATGACAAGGGTAGGATTATAAGGTACTAACCCAGTCTTGCACAAAGTGGAGATAATAGTAGACTCCTTGAATCCTTGTACCTAGATCAACATAATTGCTGCAAGGAACTTGATTTTATTAAAATCGGAGTACCATGTTGGTGTCATATAATCAATGGCTTCAGCATGGTAGTACTTTAGTGGTTGGATCACTACAATATTCAATAGTTGAAGTAGATGAGTTGTACGCTATAACCAGTAAGGGTAGTAAAGTATGGGTACAAAAGTACTCATCCGGTAACGCAATGATCACTACAAATTTACTACCTATTCAACCACAACTGCTTAGAATAAACTGAAAATCTGAATAGACATGCAAGAAATATAAGGAAAGCTATATATACAATTAGAAAGTAAAAAAAATCAATACTTTGTATACCATCTCCTTGCATCTAAGACAGCAGCCACTCTATTAGGCAGAGACTCCCACAACATTTCCAGAAATTCACCTTCAATATCCTGAGCCCAAACCCCATTGAGGGCTCTGGCTAGATGTTTTCTAACAGTCTCTAGACCCCCCTTGGTCTTGTGAATGTTGGGAAAGTGCTGGTGTAGCTTTTCCTTCACTCCCTTCCAACAGTGCTCAATTGGATTAAGGTCTGGGGAATTGGATGGCCATTCCATAACCTGTATATTGTTTTCAGCAAACCAAGCCATAGTATCTCTTGCAGTATGTATCTTTGCACCATCTTGCTGAAAGATAGGATTCCCAACTGTATTCTCCACCTCCTGCCAGACATCAACTAAGCCATCCTCCAAAACTCTAATATATATAAATCTATCTACACTCTTCTCAAAAAGAGGAATCAGAGGACTCTTGTTTCTACTCCAAATACAAGCCCAAACAATCAGCTTCATCTCTGGCCCCTTGGTAACCCCATGAAGACTGTCTTTGTACTACTTTTCTTCAGGTGTTCTGAATATCCATATACACTTAGGATCTTTGAACTTTTCAACTATGTATTCATCACTAAAGATGACCCCTTCAAAGTCTTCCTTTGTCCAACCCTTATACTTCATTGCCCAGGTCAATCTCTTAACACTATGCTCATCCTTTACGAGAGCTCTTTTTCTAGCCCTCCATTTCTTTATATTGAGTTATGCTAAAGCTCTCTTGACTGTATGAAGAGAAGCATGAGGTGCAATATCATTGCGCAATTCTGGTAAAGTCTGGTGGTATGCCTTCTTAGACTCTCTGACTAGATGGCGACAAGTTCTAGTAGTGATAATTCTTGGTCTTCCAGGTTTGGGGAGAATTTTTGCATTACCTCTCTTTTAGAAGCAGTTATGGAAACTTTAGACTGTACTCTTAGGATGGTGTAAGAGCTCTCCAATTTCTGAAAAAGAGATTTTTTTTTCCTCAGAGCAACAATTTACCCTTTCTCAAACTTGGTGAGGTAGCCTGTCTTCTGGGGAGACATTGTAGTTGAGGGGTTGTTGATCGTCGAGGTAGGGTTTTTTGAGGTATCACTCGGTAACCACCAATCGGACACATACTTTTGCCCTTGTACTTTAGGTTATATTTTGTTTTAAAGTATCATTTGATACTAGTTATATTTCAAAGGTATCACTTGATACTTTGAATGTTTTATATTTTCTTTTATACTATCATTTGATACTTGTTATGTTTTAAAGGTATCACTGAATACTTTGAATCTTTTATATTTTATTTTATAGTATTGTTTGATACTTATTATGTTCTAAGGATATCACCAGATATCTTGAACAGGATTATGTTGTTACTCCTACTAGAGGTAAGTGAGAACTTGTATTTGAAAACCAGTAATTCCACAATGGAAACAGCAGAGTTCAACTAACAGTATTTCTAATTTACTTAATTGAATAGTTACTTTTTGATTTTCTATTACAGCCTCTTGAAGTCTCCTTTAGTCAATACAGCTCTCCACTCTTATCAATCAAGCAAGCTACCTGTTACTATTATATATGAAGTGTGATTAGCACCCTTGATATAAATGCATTACATTCTTTTAACCTTAGTAAGTGGTTAGAAACACTGTATTTGGACAAGGTCTAATCAACCTACAGAAGTCTACAAAAAAACGCTAGTAGCTGGAAGTAGCAGAACCCTTTAGCAGTCAGCTTCACTAGCAAACCAATACACTATTGAGCCACTCAAGACAAGGAGTGGGAAGTAGGTCCTACAAGAAGAACTCATCAAACCCAAAAGTCCTAAAAAACTAAAGGGCTCTAGAGTCAAGTTTAGCATCAAAGAGGCTGCCAGACAGCTTGAAAGAGACCAGGCTACAAAGACTTTAGAAGAGTCTAAGAAAGAGTTAGCCTAAGAAATAGTACAAATACCTAGTTGATTCCAGCCAACTAAGTGAAAGGCAAAGTACCAGCTGATTAGGGACTACGTACACCACTCCTAAGGAGCCTAATAGAAGTAGGAGATATTAACAGTGAAACAAGCAAGGAGGGTATGTGAAGCTCAGAAGGACTACCAGCTGCACTAGCACCCCCCACTAGTAGCTCAGATAGCTACCCAGAAAAAAAAATGAAGTTGTAACTACCTCTGTCAGACAAGTTTAGTGAAAAGGGAGATGACCTCAAACTGGAAGCCTTTAAGTGGTAGTCTACCATAATATGCCAGTAGCTGCTAAGAGAGGGAATCAAAACCTCTGACAAAGAAACTGGACTCTATGTTGGAGCCTTTTGCAAAGAGGCTGCACTGGAAGCATACCACTAGTGTATAAATGATTATAATAGCAGAAACTATATAAGTAGGTATACAGTACTGGAATACCTCTAGAAACAGTTTTAGTCTAACCAAAATTGAAAAGAGTTATACAAAGCATTCAATAGCATACAACAAGTATGAAATGGCAAAGTAGAGAAGATTATAAAGATATCTATAGAACTCCTGATATGGGGAGAAGGAATGCCAGAACTTAGAGTGAACAATATTGTAGTTAAGCAACAATTCTATAATGCTATGGACATATGAGTCCAATAGGTGGTAGAACCAAGAGAATGAGAAGATGATAGAATACAGGATATCATCACAAATACCAAATAACAGGATGCCATTTTACATGCGATGAGTACATATAGCAAACCAAGTAATATAAAATAAGAAGGGAACTTACAGGATAGGCAACATCTACCAGAAAGAAAGGCTAAACCCACTCAGTAAAGAAACTTCAAAGTCACTAAACAGAAGCAACAGGAGAATACAGAGTACTTTGAATGTGGAAAAAAGGGACACATGGCACAAGACTGTTCCAACAAGCAAAAAATCAAGACAGAAACCTCTGCAAACCAGGTAGATACCTAAGAATAAGAGGAAGGGGGAATTAACTCAGTCAATCTGGAGACTGAAATTGAATGTTATTGAACACTTTCTACCCCTATCCTCTACCCTTACCACACACTGGTGGGTACTATTTTGGTTAATGGCACACATACCAGGGTGTTATTTGATATAGGGGCTGTGGGAGCAGACATCATTAGCAACACCTTTGTTACAATGCATGCCATTTCAACACACCTAATAAAGGCACCAATTACAGTAAATCTGGCTATGGAGAGATCTCACTCAATGGGCCATAAAGCTTGTAGAGTAACTATCCAGCTCAGGTCAGCAAAGCTATCAAACCAGAAAATGATGGTTAGAAATCTAACAAAGTATGATGCACTAATTGGGATACTGTTCCTAACCTAGCATAATACTATCATCTGATATGGTGAGGCAGCAATCAAATGTCCGGAGAAAAAGGTCCAAGTACTATCCAAACTAATAAGAGTGGAGTTCAGGGTAGCTATATATGAAACTGGGCAGGAGAAAATCTTGACCAAGTTCACCAATGTAATTCCAGAGAGGATTCTAGAGACATTGCTACCACTTAGAAAGGTGAACCACTCTATCCAACTAAAGGACACAAGCGACGTGCAAAACCAACCAATATACACTATCTGTAATGTGTTTACACCTAGGGTGCTAATTACGCTTCATGTAGAATAGTAACAGGTGGCCCACTTGATTGACAAGAGACAAGAGCTACATAAACTAAAGGAGGCTTCGAAGGGGTGTAATAGGAGATCAGGAAGTAACTGTTCAACCAAGTATATTCAGAATACTGTCAGTCGAAGTCTGCTGTTTCCATTGTAGAATCAGTGGTGTTTAAACACAAGTTCTCACTCATCTGCAGTATGAGCAATAACATAGTCCCTTCAAAGTATCCAACAATACCTTTGAAACAAAGCGAGTATCAAGTGATACAGTGAAACAAAAGATAAAATATTCAAAGTATCAACCGATACCTTTGAAACATAACAAGTATCAAACAATACTATAAAACAAAATATAAAATGTTCAAAGTATCAAGTAATACCTTTAAAATATAACAAGTATCAAACGATGCTATAAAACAAATCATAAAGCATTCAAAGTATCAAGCAATACCCCTGAAATATAACAAGTATGAAACGATACAAGAAAACAAAACATAAAGCATTTCAAGTATCAAGCGACACCTTTGAAACATAACAAGTATCAAACAAGACTATAAAACAAAATATAAAACATAACCGAGTACTTGTACCTGTTGTATTCTCCAAAACAAAACAACTGTTTCAAACAAAATAAAAGCAATAGTCCTAAAAATCAAAATTCTCAAAGAAATCCTCCTTGCCATAACCTTCCTTCTTGTGGAAATCAGTGCCTAACATGTAATCAGCTGATAAGCAAGAGGCACAAAATGCCACTTCAAAAAAGAAACCACTTTCATATCAAGGCATGTCACAGTAGTCCCATACTTCAACATTGTCCTTGGAAAGCACTTGGACCATCCCACATTCTTCGCAGTAAGAACACCAGATTATAGAGAAATATTCAGTAGGTGGGATAGTACCGTGGTTCACTAACAGTCCTACAAGCTGATAGCGCTGCCCTATACTAAGTACCACATACTTTGACATTGTTATGGTTACGGATAGAGAGGTATTAGGTTCTAGTAGTGGTCGTGTGCTATATCCTCTGTTGCTTTGTCCTCCTTACTGGTCGATTCCAATTTGCTATCAAAGTAAGCTTCCCAGAAACCTTCCTTCACTGGTCCTTTATGAACTTCCTCTCCTAACCAGTAGATATCAGGTGATTCTGGTGACCAGCATCTCATAGCTAGTCTGGCGATTGCTATTGAGATCTGTTATTTGTATGGTAGGGTCCCAGTCTTGTTGTGTTCCCACCATTCATTCACCCATTCGATACTGGGTTCGAGGCCTTCCAGAGGTTCCTATCTGTCTTCACTTGGTGGGTATCCTTTCCATTGCACTAGATATTTATTATTGCTTTATTGTTTTCTGTGATCCAAGGTTTCCTCAACTTTTCACTCCATGTTCTCCTTTACCAGGATTAGGGTAGAACGAGTATGGACTCTTCCAAGGAAACGTTAGTCATCGTTTGGATGGTAATGTTTTACCGAGGTAGAGCAGAAGACACCCATTGTAACCGGTACAGGTTACTAGGATTTTATGTTTGGTTTCACAGTATCGTTTGATACTTGTAGTGTTTCGTGTGCTATCGGTTGATACACATATTGTTTTATGTTTGGTTTCACAGTATCGTTTGATACTTGTAGTGTTTCGTGTGCTATCGGTTGATACACATATTGTTTTATGTTTGGTGTTACAGTATCGTTTTGTGTGCTATTGGTTGATATGCACAATGTTTTGCAATATCGCTCATACTGGAGATAAGCGATATGCTGTATTTAAAGACCGCTGATTCCCGCGATGGAAACAGCAGACTTCGNGGAGATAAGCGATATGCTGTATTTAAAGACCGCTGATTCCCGCGATGGAAACAGCAGACTTCGACAGACAGTATTCTTAAATATACTTGGTTGAACAGTTACTTCTTTGATCTCCTATTACACCCCATTCGAAGCCTTCTTTAGCAAGCAGCGCTCGCTTCGCGTTGACCACGAAGCAATCTGCTCCTATTGTACCGCTACGTGACTAGGGCCTGGCCCGAATACGCTACATTTTTTTAACCTCAGCGAGTGGTTAAGAAACCTGCAGGGACCTCGTCTGATCAACCTACCAAAAGTCCAATAAGCGAAGCTAGCATCGGAGAGCGGCGGAACCACGAGAAGTTCGGCTCCGCCAAACGACACAATTGAGTCATTGGACACTCGAAGTGGGAAGCAGGTCCCACGAGAAGGCCTTACCAAGAAAAGGCAACCTAAGAAACGGACTGGGCCAAAGAGCGAATTTTTGATCGACGAAGCAGAATGACAACTAGCAGGAGACTTGGCCAAGTAGACCTTTAGCGAGTCGACTGAGGAATTAGTAAAGGCAGCAACCACCCTTCCTGGGCAATTTCCCACCAGCCCCAGTAAAGGAAAGAGACCGGCGCAACCACCAAAGAAAGACAGCATACCTATCGAGACACCCAAGAAGGAAGAAAGCGAAGAGGAAGGATCAGATCACTCGGTAGTGAAGCAGCCACCAGACGATAACCCTAGCGAAGATCCAGAAAGCTCCTCAAACAACAACTCGAGTAACGAGGAATCTGAACACGATATGTCTGAAGGTGAATCTGCCGGGCCGGGCACGCAGGACCTAAAATCAAACTTCCACTACCACCCTCGTTCTCGGGCGAAAAGGACGACCTAAAACCTGAAGTATATGACCGGTGGGTCATAACAACTTCGCAATACCTTACCCTACATGGAGTGGACAAAACCAAGAAAGGAAGCGGAGCGTACTTCGGAAGCTTCAGTACCGGAAAGGCAGAGGAGGCATACCACCAAGCAATGGACCACTATGAGAGTGGGGAAAAAATCCTAGGAACGACCCTGATAAAGTACTTGAGAGACAGATTCCAATCCTCGCGAAACACGGAAGAACTATGCAAAAGGTTCAAGGATATCCAGCAAGTACGAAATGGCAAAACAGAAAGAATAACTCTGGTCGCGACGGATGTCTTGATGTATCATAAACGATTGCCTACCTCAACCGTGTCTCAGTATACACTGTGACAAAGATTGTATGAAGCAATGCATCCCAGAGTACGCCAGGAGGTAGAATCCATGGAGGAGGATGGTGACTCCTTTGAAAGGATAGTCAAGCGGGCTGAACGGAAAGACGCTGTCCTGTATGAGACAGGAGTGTACCGAACCCATATACCACAACAAAAGAATAGCAAAGGATCATCATCACGGGATAACACAAAAAAGGATAAACAATACTGCAAGGACCCAAAGGACAAGAAAGATAAGAAGCAGAAACAACGCGAGGAAGGCACGTGTTTCGAATGTGGAAAAAAGGGGCACTACGCAAAGGATTGCTATTCCAAAAAGGGAAAAGGAAAGGCCACTAAACGGGAAGCTAGCACACACCACATG
>PYWC01000075.1:196433-214496 GCA_003182015.1 Tuber magnatum | reverse complement strand
GAACGGGGTGTAACAGGAGATCAAAGAAGTAACTGTTCAACCAAGTATATTTAAGAATACTGTCTGTCGAAGTCTGCTGTTTCCATCGCGGGAATCAACGGTCTTTAAATACAGCATATCGCTTATCTCCAGCATGAGCGATATTGCAAAACATTGTGGGTACCAACCGATAGCAAACGAAACAATACCAGTATCAAACGATACTGTGAAACCAAACATAAAACATTTTGTATATCAACCGATAGCACACGAAACAATACAAGTATCAAACGATACTGTAAAACCAAACCTAAAACGTTGTGTGTATCAACCGATAGCACACGAAACAATACAAGTATCAAACAATACTGTGAAACCAAACATAAAAACCCTAGTAACCCGTACCGGTTACAGGTACCCATTCTTTAGGTCCAATTTGGTGAAGATACACGACCCGACTACCTTATCTCTGAGTTTACTCATGAGTGGTAGGGGGTCCTTGTTGGCGATTGTTATCTTGTTCAGCCTGCGGTAATCCACACACAGTCTTAGCTGTCCGTCAGGTTTCGGCACAAGCAGTATTGGTGCACCTGCAGGCGACTGGCTTGGGGTTATTTTTCCTTCCCGCAGCATTTTGTCAAGGTATTCTCGCAGTGCCCGTAGTTCTTTTTCGGACAATGGGTATATCGGCCCCCATGGGAGCTTTCCACCTTCAACTACCTTGATCTCATGATCAAATGTATTGTGGCTTGGGAGCCGTTCCGCTGCCTGAGGCAGGAAGAGATCGGCCTACTCCCAGTAGGGTATTGGCAGAGCCTCCATCACTACTGCCTCGTGGTCTTCTGGGCCTGCGATTCGGCCCATGTATCTGGCTGGAGGGTCCGAGGCTACTGTTTCGTCCCACTCAATAGAGATCCCTTTATCTTCTGGTTCCAGGTGTCCCTTACACTGCTCCGCCTAGAACTCCCACCTGTTTGCATCCACAATGAATGATAGGGGATGTTGGCGATGCCACCAACCGAAAGGTATTATCAAGTCATGAATCCCCTGGCTCATGACTTCACAGGTAATTTCTGAACAATGTCGGTCAGCCCCAATTTCTGGTATCATAGGGGTCGTATAGCACCTTCCCGCATTTTTGGATTGTGCGCCGTCAAACCCCCTTATACTAACTGGGGTGTCTCGCTATATTGTTGCTAGCCCCAGTCTTTGGACTAGGGCTTCTCGTATAACAAAGATCTGCGAGCCCGAGTCTAATAACACGCGAATCGGTACCCGTTCCCCTTGTATTCTTAGGTGGGCTGTGCCTTGTGGGCACTGGTAATGTGTGGGTGTGGGGACTTGAGTTTTCTGTCATTTTGGTTCCCCCATAGGGTTACACTGTCTTCCTTTGGTGGACATTTTCGGGGCATTCAATAATCTTGGGTGTTTGTTATTGTGCCCGCACAATTTCGGTCATTTAGGCCTCCTCAGACAAACTCGGTCCCTTCTGTGTGCATCTCCTTTCTTATCTTCTTTCCCCTCAATGACGACATATAATCATACCAGTCTATGCCACCAGTGCATAGATGAGGGAGCGACCTTTCTAACCCAGCCTTAGGTGTTCGATTCCTGCCATTCCGTACGATTTAAGGCGAGCACGCCGTCCTTTGTCCCGCCTAGCAACCTGCAGCCTACCCACTCGCTGTCGCCGGTGGTGCCATCCTGGGACTGGGGAAGCGCCTTCAGGTGGTCCTGCACTTATCCTGACTCCTTTCCCGTGCATGACCTTTGGAGGAAAGAGTTAGGGTGCCCTGCGTTGCCCCCCGTAACAGTCCCCTTTTCATGCATGCCGTGTTTGAACCTTCTCTACCCAGGGGGGAGTATAAAGTCTTGCCGTCCCGCATCCAGGTCAGGGGTCATTCTTCATTTCATCCCCCTGAGATGGGTTAACTTTCTCCGTTATACATGCTTTTTCATGCCCCTCACACTTCTGTCCCTCTCCACGCTCAGAACCCAGTTAGTGCGGTTCGCCGACATTCTTGACTGAGCCGTTGCCGTAGCTCGGAACGTAGGTCGTGGTTTTTTCACAGGGCTCCTGGTTGTCCGATCTATCCCCCTTCTTAATCCGACAACTCCCAAAGTCTAGGTGCTGGTGGCACATGGGTTTGGTTCACCACTAGGGTTGGGGCGGCATTCCGAACCTCCATATTTCGGGGCCTAAACTTCGCTACTTTCCGCTATCCTATCGTTGCGACAACGGCTCTCTTCCTACAAGCTCCCCACTTGTGGTTGGTGAGTCCGCACTGGGTGCAGCTTTTATTTACCCGGCGTTGGTCGACCAAGGTTTGAGGTATTCCATCATGGGCTTTCTTCCAGTCGGTATGCTCTACCCCCGGGGCCTTGGTCGGTTTGGTGGTTTGGGCAAACCTTGCTGACTTGAAGTTCCCAGGTGGCGTTTTCCTCGGGAACTTGCTAGGTCGCCCTTCTTCCCTTCCTCGCTTCGGCTCCTTTTCTCTGTCCTCCCGGCATCGTTTCAATGGCCCAGAAGAACTTGACGAGCTGGACGGATTGTATCGTCATTGCCATTCGCTGTCGAGGAAAGCCTCCTCCTGGTTGCCGACTGCCCCAAGGCGCTCAAGCCATTCGGCATGGGTATCATATCGCTTATGAGACTACCGTCTCAGTATTGCCTCCGGTAGTCGGTCTTCGACCAATTTCCTGCATGCCGTTCCCTGAACCTTGGCCTTGACGTTCAAGTTTTCCATCTGGAGAACGTACTTGTTGATGTCCTTCTCGTACTTGATTTTTCCAATCTGGGCCAATGCCTTCCGGTCCTCATTGATCGGTGAGAATCGCTCGATGATCTCGTGCCGAAACTGTTCCCACGTTAGCAATTCAGGACAAGCGGCATACCCTTCGAGCCCTTCCATGCTCTTCCTATACCAGTTGCTGAAGGGTGTCACGCCGGCACCCTTCGTCCTTCCCAAGGTGTAGATAATTCTATCTTTATCCTCCATCCACAGCATGGGATTTCGGCTAAAGTAGTCCTGGCATGCGTGTAGCCAGGTCTTTATATCCTGGTAGGACTTTGCCTCGTATACGAACGGAGGGTCAGCATGCTTTTTCTGATGTAGTGCAGTTTGTCGCACCAACTCCTTGGCTAACTGCAACATCATCTGATGTTCCTCCTCTTCCTTAGCCATCCGCGGTCTTCCTAGGGGTAGTGCCCCTGGCCTGCGGCTTGGTCCTTCTCCTCTGTTATCCGACCCATCATCCCCCGGGTCTGGGTCTTCTGCTCCTCCGGCCACATTGGGAGCTGCCGCGGTTCTTTCTCGGCCACCCCGTATGGTCTCTGGCCAGGTGCCTTGTTCCGCGGGCCCCTATCCCTTGTCTTGCGGGGATGGCCCCGATCGTCCTCGCCCGGTTTCGCCATCATGGGTCGATCCCCCTTGATGTGATCCTAACGCTGTCTGTACCAGTGCCGTCATTTCCCTCATCGATTAGGCAAACATCTGGGTCATGCTCTGCTGCATGTCCCTGAGCCCAGTCGTTACCTTTTTATTGAGAGTCTGGAGCTCGGTAACGAACTGCAACTCCCGGGTCCCCTGACGTCGTCGTTCCTCATCTAACTCCTTTCGGAGTCTATCCAGGCCTGTGCAGAGTTCTTGGTCTCTACTCACCGATTCCTGGATGGTGCGTCCCAGGTCCTGGTGCAGCTGTCCGCTTACAGCTGCTTGTTGATCCGGTCGCTCGTACATGTGAGCGAGCACTGCTTCGATCACTCCCTTAAATCTGGTGATCTCGGCCACGACTTCTCCTTCCAGTTTCCTGCTCTTATTTTGCCAGAGCGCCAATGCCTCTCCAACCAACTTCTCCCCATTCAGAAGTCGCTCACTTACTTGAGCAAGGCCTTCTGCCGCCTGTTTCCCCTCACCAGATAGGGTCCCATATGCGACCATCTGGTCGTTCTAGGTTTGGGTAACGCTGTGGTCCAACTGGCCGATCAGCGTCCCAATGTATGCGGCAAAGGCACCCAAGTCGGTGGTTCCTGAGGGGGTTGGGGTCCCAGAGCGTGACCTCTGCCCGCTTTGTCTTTTCTTGACGCTTTGGGTTAGGCCCCAGGGTACTGATGGCCCCGACGGGTTCCTCTGTGTGTGTGTGGAACCTAGCTGTAGCGGCGGGATCTCACCCCCTGGAGGTGGTGGTAGGAGTGAAAAGGGGCTGTCTTGGCCCAGTCCCTATGCGCTGACCAGCCCCTGCTGTCTTTCAGCGCGCAGCATATCAGTGTCACTGGAATCCTCTGATCCCTCTTCAATTCGTGGTTGTGACATCTTGTTCTTCTGGTATTCTATGAGTGTGAGGTGTTTGAGGGCCCACTTGATCCCGTGATCAGTGAACCAGAAGGGAACGTTTTCGTCGTCAAAGATTTCGCTTATGGAGGGATCAAACTCGATCTCCTGTATTTGTGGGTTTCGTTGGAGGTATAGCTCAGATAGATGGTTGAGGGTCTTGGATAAACAGTCCTCCAGGATCATCGAAAGAGGTGGGTTTGAGCCTCAGTAGGGTAGAAGTTATCAATATAGTGTTAGGTGGTAGCCAACTCTAAGGACACGCGAGTCTGGACTAGGGCCCGATACGTGACGAAGTGGTTTCTGGAAAGGCTCACTTAAATGGTCAAGAGGAAATGTAGGTTGTATTGTTGAACGAATAGATTGAGAAGATCTCTTCTCCGTCGCTGATGATCTATGTAAAGCGTGGGAGGTACCTCAATATTTACATTCCGTGTCTGAGTATTCACGGCCTATCTGCTCCTCCCACTTTTCCTTGGTGCGAACATCGTAGACCCTGAAAACCTTTACCCCGCTTGACTCTGATTCTCCTAGACATCGGGGAGGGTGTCCTACCCCTCTCCTTGCTGCGTCCGTGCTCATCGTAGTCACTCAAACCCTTTCACTGTGGCAGACGGTTACTGGTTCTATCTCTGCATACGAAGTGATCAGCTCCGATGACAGACTTATCAATGCTGTCAGATTTCTCATCCGCCTGCGTCAACCCGTAGCAGTCCATTCCTGCCTTATGGCGCCAATGGCGGTTAGGCCTCATTGCCCTCAGGGTTGGCCTTTCATGCAGTAGGCCATCTCCTGACTCTACCTTATCATACCTTCGGGCCCGGGCGAACGATCGTCTCTTGGGCATCGTCCCCTCATCAGGATTTTCCTCTGCATTCCTCCACCAATGGACTTGAAATTCAGTCTTGCTGCCCGCATGGCAGCCGGNTAAAAAAAAAAAAAAAAAAGAAAAAAAAATAGCGAAACCTCTGACAAACCTGACAAAAAACGGTGTCTGATGGGAATGGACACCGGCATGTGAGCAGGCCTTCAATTATTTGAACACGGTGTTTACGCCTAAACCTATCCTAGCACATTTTGACCCTGAATGGCCAACCCGGCCGGAAACGGTCTCCCTTGACTTTGCATTAGGAGTCGTCCTCTCCCAATTCTGTGACAATGAGAGCTTGCATCCAGTGGCCTACCATACTCAGAGGTTTCACCCAGCGCAGATTAATTATGATGTCCAAGACAAGTAAAGGACAGCCATCGTGGCGGCATTCAAGGAATGGGATCATCTGCGAGGCTCGGTAACGGCCCAATTCGTGATCTATACAGATCATAAGGGTTCAGAGTTCTTTAATAGTACCAAGGTCCTTAACTGAAGGCAATACCGCTCAGCTGAGTTCCTCCAAAGGTTTCACTTCCAGGTAGTTTACCAAGATGGACGGTTGAATGATAAGGCAGATACTTCGTCGCCGCGTAGGGACTACCGCCCAGCAGGTGGGAGTGCTTTTCTGCCACAGTCATTTTTTCGCCCCAGACAGAGGGTTGGGAGCCCGAAACGGGACACCTTGTAACCACAAGTGTTACAGGTGTGCCAAGGACCTGGGCTCCAGTCTTCCTTTTTGGATCAGCTACGTGGAGCAATAAAGGATGACCAGGAATGCTTAAGAATCCGGCAGGCAATGGCCGCCAGTGACAGAGAGGTCGATGGACACTTCACGACAGAAAAGGGCTTACTCCTGTACAAGAACATATGGTATGTTCCCAAGGGTCAGAATTTGAGGCAGACAATCATGGAGGTTGAACATGACTCCCGAATCGCGGGGCACTGCAGGACTTGCAAGACCATTCGCAGGGTTAAGGCTAACTTCTGTTGGCCGAAGATGGACGAGCAGATCACCAACTACATGCAGACACGTGATGTGTGCCAAAGGAATAAGTCCATCAGGCACAAGACGTTCGGTCTGGTAGCACCTATTAATGTTCCTATGCGACTGCGGACAGCGATTTCAATGGACTTCATTGTAGCCCTGCCAGAGCCTGCCGGTTATACCAAGACCTGGGTCATAGTGAACAGTTTCTGGAAAATGGCACATTTCATACACCTGACGACTCAGATACTGATCAAGGAGCTTGTCTTGATATTCCTGGAGGAAGTTTGGCACCTTCATGGTCTCCCAGAGTCAATCATCTCCGACCGAGATAGCCGATTCACATCCAAGTTCTGGATAAGTCAGATGCACTTGTTACAAGGGAAACGAAATGTCTCTACCACATTCCACCCGGAGAGTGATGGGCAAACAGGGAGGGTTAATCAGACACTGGAGCTGTCCTTGCGTAGTTACTGTTCCTGCGAACGGGATGATGGGGTTTTGCTACTACCACTTGCGGAGTATGCGTACAACGCCTCCACGTCAGAATCAACCAGGTTGTCACCATTGGAGATAGATTATAGATTCAACCTGCAGACAAACTGGTCGCGTGTCTTGTCTGATAATCAAGGAATCCACCCAGGCCGTGAGCTCTTGGTTAAGGAATGAGAAGGAACCTGGCAAGAGATGCGAGAAACGATTCAATAGGCACAGGAACGGCAACGAAAATGGCATGACCAGAAAAGGTTGCCATCACGGGACCATGTTACCTTGGAGAATATGGCCATGGGGCAGGCAATAAACGCGGACTGCGTGATTTTAAACAGGAAGAACATCCACATAAAACATCCAATGGAGAAGCTAGACCACCTCATATTTGGCCCTTATCTAGTGCAGCGTCGGGTTGTTACCTGAGCATATAAACTAGAGCTACCTACCAGATGGAGCATCTACCCAGTTTTCAATGTCATGTGGCTCAAGCCATATTGCAAGCATCTGGGATCAGGGAGGATCAAAGAAGTGGTGACCCTGGAACTTGTGGACAATGATGGAGGTTACGTTATTGCGGCCGTTGTGGACAGTCGGTGATACGGTGGAGCAAAGCCGAAGTTTCCGTCGCGCTTTGTCCAGTACCTGGTTTCAGGGGAAAGCTATGGGGCTGAGAAGAATTCATGGGAGTCCTATGAGATGCTAGAACGGAGGGGCTTACAGGTTATCCTGGATTTCTACGACAGATATCCGTTCCAAGCCCAGGGACCACTGGGTCTTAGAGGAATCGAGTCGTGGAATTAAGAGCCGATGGTAAGGGTCCAGGATGGACCCTAGAGATGAGGGAAGTGATGTAATGACCCAGCATACAGGAGCTAGAGCGGCGGGAACCTACATCCATACAGGTAGCCAGGTGGCGAACTGGTAGGAAGCGGAAGGCGAGGTAGTACTTCACCTATGGAGACCCGATGGCCTGGGCTCCGAGATGAATGGAATCAGATGGCCAGATACTCATGTGGTTGGGCACACCCGGGAGTGGTGTCAGCATACTTAGGGACCTGTGAAGCGGCGGTTACTTTGTTAGGCCGCGTAATAGGGGAAAGGTCAGAAGTGTCCGTCTCCGGTGACGGAGTAGACAGGATAACAGGGAAAGGTCTTCTGGTCCACCGGACAAGGTTACCCTACCCTCAGGCTCAGGTTACCCTGCCATGAGGCCCGGGTTACCCGGTCCTAACCCCTGAGTGATACTAGCTTTCAATTGGAAGTCCCGCGGGGAGTTTGGGGAAAATGACTTGAATGTTTTTCATGCGCAGGGACGCATAATACTGGCATCTGAGTGTCCGGGGGATGGTATTGGGCGAGCTACGCTGCTCCAAAAAAGCTGCAAATTCGAAACCTTATTGCTAACATACCCCTCCGGCCCTGCCTTGAGGCCCAGACGTCTTGGACAAATGGTTGTGTAGTTGTGGGCAGTCGAGCAAAGAGGAATCTTTGCAGACCAGTTTGCAACACCATATACGTCGCTGCCGTCCAGTTGACTGCAGGCGGTTTGCAGCATATACAAGGGGACATAGTGTGGAAGATGGAGTACCTCTTCCAAGTTGTTCTGAGTAAAACGGACCAAAGCCGACCGAGTTAATGGGTGTTAACCGTGGGGGTCCCGAAGGTAGTCCTAGGTGGTGCCGCGGCGACTGGGAGAGTTCTACACCTCCCAAGCCCGAAAGTGTCCCCATCAGCATAGGTTTTGAAAGGGAAGTGTAGAGACACTAAAAGCATGATTCCTACCCCAGGTAAGGTAGATCTGAGGTAGTGGTCATAGGTAGAGCCCATTGGATCACTCCCTAGCGACCATATTCCGCGAAAGACGCTGGAAGCCCGGGACTCACATATAGTAGATAGATAAACCACTTATGATAGCTTCCGCAGCCAAGTAGAGATCAATGCATATGGGAAGGGCATCATAGGCAGTCCAGTTCCTCAGGTGTCTTGACTGTTAGCCACTGGCAAAACACACTTGGAACGAGGTTTTCACTCCGGCAGGCAAAATGGGAATATACCGCAGAAATGATAACTGCGTAAGATGAATACCGACTAGAGTGTGTCGACACCTGCATGCCAGAAGGCGGTGCCAGGAGACCTGTCAGACCACTCTTAGTGGAGAATGGTGTCCTTGAATAGTTGGAGTAAACTGATAGGGGAGTTTCTGGTATACGATAAAACTTCCTGCAAGTCTATGCGAGAGCTCTGCTACTCCAACAATCAATCCTCTCGAGACCTTAATTGAGTGCAGCATCAGGCTTAACGATATCAAGTTTTACTGTTTACTTTCCTTTTACATTGGTGTGAACCTTTGGTGATAAGTTTGCAGTTGTTCGGTGCAGTCGCAACCTTGGGATCTATCTTCCTAGGGGTGCTCCCCTTACTGTGCTACGGGTATAAAAGCAAGAATGAACAAGTTGGAGAAAACTTCCATGAGCATTCTACTATTCTTAGACAAGGTTACCACCAGTACTCTGACTCTCTTTCAACCCTCTACTACTACCAAGACTAAGGCCAATATTATACAACAGAGCCAGTCAGCCGTCTTATCTGGTAGTAAGCCCAAATCTGCAAAGAGGTTTCCTGAACCTATTCCTAACCCTGAGAGAACTTCAATTCTTAAACCGACCCAGCCACACACCATCTTCAATTATTTGGAGATCAGAAATTCTATCAACCCTGCACCCCTGAAAGCCAATCTATGTATTACTGTGCTTCTTGTTACACTTGTAGTTAGTAGTAACATAGTGACTGAGATCAACGGAGGAAATATAGTAGCCGAGTTAAGGCAGCAGAAGGCCATCTGGGGTCCTCTTATACCTGGACTACAGGTGTGGTAGGGAGAGAAATATGGTAGAAACTGGTAGCCGATTCTGTTTGTACTAATATATTTGCCATAGAAACTGTAGGGAAGCAAATAGAATTGTTCAAGGAGGACATTGTGACTTGCAATGCATATATGCAGTTTCCCGCCCCACCCAGATGGTTGACCAAAGCAGAATCCAGAGTTGGAAAGTTACACAGATTTTATGTTCTTTCCTTTAAAACACAAAGTGAATTAAAGCATACATTGACAAACCGAATAGTGATTGCAACAGCCCCTGTTAGGTCTTCAGAATTTCTGCAAACTAGGTCTACTACCCAATGCAGAAACTATAAGAGGTGTGAACACCACCAGAGACTCTGCGGACATGATGCCAGATGTCAGCTTTGTACTAGTAAACATTCAACTAGAATGCACAGATGTTCGACCTGTCAACCTAATAACGAATGTTGTCATACCCTCTTTAAGTCTACTAACCGTAAGGGTTCCCACAAGTCTTCAGGTTCTAGATGCAAGGTTTACAGAAATCTGGTCAAGAAACCAAAGCTCTCTTTATCTGAAAACCCCTCTGATTCTTCAGGAAAGGTAAACCAATCCCTATTGTTCCACACAATTGTGGAAAGACTTATGAAGCAATGACCTCACTTCTTCACTATGCTAATGGCACAGCAGATGTTGCTCTTATTCAGGATCTCTGATTGGCTTCTGATAGTACTCCTTACTCCCACCCATTCTTTGATTCTATTATACTTGATACTGCTAATAGTAATACACATAATACTACTACCTATATTAGCAAATCTAGACATAATATTCTTTTTTCTTATAGAGCTGCCCTTTTTTCTTACCAAGGTAAGGATGCACTTCCTCTACAGATTCTAGCTAGAAAGTAGAAGTTTACCTTCTGCATTATTTCAAATGAAAAAAGAACGCTGACACCAGATTCCAGATCAAGTGACACAATGGAAAGAACTTGGCAACAAATCCAGCTACTACCCTTATTAATTCTTTGTGGTGATTGAAACGCTCACCATTCTGGGTAGAGTTTGGAAGTGCAATAGCAAATCCCAGGTGATATACTAGTAGCATAGTTTAGAGCTAACAGATATGATCTAGTAAACTGACCTGATCTTTCTATCTATAATTATAGGTAACAGAATGGTACTTCCATTCTGGACTTGACATTGGCTACACCTGATATCTGTGGCAGTGTTTCTGATTGAACAATAGATGAGAGTGCACATACTAGAAGTAACCATGAAGTGATAAGGTTGACTTTGGTATTAGACACTAAGAATTTAGTTCCAAGTCCTATAAGTGTTAGATTCTACTATCACTTAGCAGACGGGAACTCCTGTCACAGTGCACTGCAGAACCTGATGGATAAGTCTCCTCTCACCTTTACCACTATAGTTGGTAATATTACCACAGACTGCTTGGGCCAGGCTGTACTTGTTCTCACAGACTCTATTTGCCCGGCACTTTCTCTATGTTCTACTAAACAGGCCCTGTTCCAAATTTATGAGATAGTGGACTATAGAGCTAGGTACTTTAAGGACAGAGATAGCACATTATCACAGGAGGTGGAAAACCACCAGAGTTGACACTGATCATATTGGCTACAAGGGAGATAGAAATACGAATTTTAGGAAAATCAGAGAAATTAAGACCCACCGTTGGCAGAGCTTTCAGAATTCTGCTGGAGGACAAGACATTTTTACTACTACTAAGTATATCAAACCAATTGCGTCCCTCAAAACTCCTACCTTATTTGTCCATCAATAGTTTACTACTAACTTTGAAAGCAAGTACAATATGTTTAGAGAGTCTATGTTTTCAGAATTACCAGCCAGAAACTCTATCTTTAACATTCACAACACGGAAATAGATAAGCTCTTTCTGTGGTATGAGATTACTAATGGTGAGGTCCAAGATGCTATCTTCAAATCCGTACTGCACAAAGATCCTAGACCTGATAGCATCAACTTTCTCATCTTAAGCCCTTGTAATGACCCAACATACATGAGCTATGGCAGACAGAACCTATACCCATACAGGCAGCCAGGAGGCGAACTGGTAGGAACTGGCAGGCAAGTAAGTACTTGACCTACGGAGACCCGATGGCCCGGGCTCCGAGAAGGAACAGAAGTGGCTGGTCAGGTACCTAGGTACCTGAGTACACCCGAGAGGGGTGTCAGCGTACTTAGGGACCTCTGAAGGGGCAGTTACCCAGTTAGGCAGGGTAACTGGAGAAAGGTCAGAAGTGTCTATCCCCGGCGACGGAATAAACCGGGTAACTGGGGAGAGTCTTCTTGTACACCAGACAAGGTTACCCTACCCTCAGAACTAGATTACCCTGCCATGAGGCTTGGGTTACCCTGCCCAAAGTCCTGAGTTACCCTACCTTTCAATACGAAGTCCCTGTGGGAGTTTGGAAAAATTGACTGGAATGTTTGTCACGCAAAGCTATGCATATTACTGGAATCTGGGATTCTGGGATTTGGTATTGGGCGAGCTACGCAGCTCCGAAGAGGCGGGAAATTGGAGACATTATTCCTGTCATACCCCTCCGGCCCAGCCTTGAGGCCCGGACGTCATGGGTGAACGGTTGTGTACTTGTATGCAGTCTAGCAAAGAGGAATCTTTGGAGACCTGCTTGCAATGCCGTATACGTCGCTGCTGTCCGGTCGACCGTAAGCTGTTCGCAGGATATATAAAAGGGCATCGGGTGGAAGGTGGAGTACCTCCTCCAAGTTGTTCGGAGTAAAACGGACCAAAACTGATTGAGTTAACGGGAGTTAACCCTGGGGGTCCCGAGGGTAGTCGCGGGTGGTGCCGCGATGACTGGGAAAGTTTTACACCTACCATGCCCAAAGATGTCCCCAACGCCATAGGCTCTAAAAGGGAAGTGCAGAGACACTAAAAAGCATGATTGCTACCACAGGTAAGGTGTATCCGAGGTAGTGGCCGTGGGTAGCGCCCATTGGATCACTCCTGGACCAGCGTACCCTGCAGAAGACACCGGAAGCCCCAGACTCCTAAATAGTAGATAGATAAGCCGCTCACAGTAGCTTCTGGGGTCAACTAGAGATCCATGCATATGGGAAGGGTGTCATAGATAGTCTAGTTCATGCGGTGTCTTGACTGTTAGCTACTGGCAAGATGCCAATGCGCAAAGGTTTTCACTCCGGCGGGCAGAATGGAAATGCGCCGCAGAAACAATAACCGCATAAGGTGAACGCCGACTAGAGTGTGTCGACACATACATGCGTGAAGCGGGTGTCCGGAGACGTGTCGGACCACCCTTAGCGGAGAAGGGTGTGCTCGAATAGTTGGAGTAAACTGATGGTGGAGTTTCTGGCATAAGATAAAACTCCCTGCAAGTCTATGCGAGAACTCTCCTACTCCAACAATCAATCCTCTCGAGACCTTAATGGAGTGCGGTGTCAGGCTTAACGATATTAAGTTTTACCGTTTTCTTTTTTCTTACATTGGTGTGAACTTTTGGCGATAAGTTTGAAGTTGTTCGGTGCGGTCGTAACCTTAGGATCCATCTTCCTAGGGGTGCCCCCGTTACAGTAGGGATGCCCTGGGTTGTAACAAAGATATTGCTAATAATGTCTGCACCCACTATACCTATAACAAATAACACCCTGACCTGTGCACCATTAATCAGCATGGTTCCCTCCAGAGCATAGTGTGGGTATAGAGTAGACGCTGGGAGGGTTCGGTAGCACTCAATCTCAGTCTCCAAGTTGGCGGAGTTGATTTCTACTTCTTCGAACTCTTGTATCTCCACTTGGTTTGCTCCGGTTTCTATCTTCATTTGTCATTTGCTGCGGCAATCTCATGCCATGTGTCCCTTCTTTCCACACTCAAAGTATTCTCTATTCTCCTTTCATTTCTGTTTCGTAGTCCTGGTGATCTCTTTCTGGGTTGGCTTCATCCTCCTTTCTGATTGGTGTTGCCTCTCTTGCAGTTTTCCATCTCGCTTTGCTGCATCTGGTTTGCCACAAGCCCCTATCTTGTGCAGCATGGCATCCTGCCATTCTGCATTCATGATTATGTCATCTATCTCATCATCTTCCCATTCTATTGGTCCTACTACTTGTCTAAGTCAAGTATCCATAGCGCCATAGAATCCTCATTTAAGCATATGGTTGTTGACTGTGAATTGAGGTATCTATTCTCGGTACATCAGGAGTTCCATGGCTATCTTCATACTCCTTTCTGTTCTACTATTTTGTACTTGCTGAATATTGTTAAAGGCTTTGAACAGTGCTTCTTGATTTCGGCTTAACTGGAACCATTTCTGGAGGTATTCTAGTACTGTCTTTCTACTAAGTAATCTCCATTATTGTATTCATCCATACATTAGTGGTATGCCTCCAAGGCCGCTCCTTCACAGAAAGCTCCAACATAGAGTTCTGTTTCCTTCTCAGATGTCTTGTTTCTCTGTGTGAGTAGATACTGGCATAGCGAGATTCCCTGTCACTTGAATACTTCAGGTTTGAAATTATCTCCCTCCCTACTGAACCTTTCTCATAGCAGTAACTTTATCATGATTTTAAGTTTCCATCCTGACTCGTCATCACCACTGCCAGTTGGGGTTACTGGTGGAGTCAATGGTTACCTAGAGCTAGACATATCGGATTTGGTCCTTTCGCTGTTCCTATCCTCTTTCTTAGAGTGACCCTAGGGTGGTGGCGGGAACAGTGGGGGTATCTGTTTTGTGTCTTTGACTAGTTCTTTCTTAGTCTCTTCTAAGGTTCTTGAAGTCTGATCTTTCACAAGCTGCCTGGTAGCCACATGAGTGCTTGACTCTCCTGCTATAGCCTTTAGACCTTTGGGCTTCCTGTAGTGGGTTAGTCCTTCCTGTGTAACCTGCTTCCCACCCCTCGTCCTGAGAAGTTCAATAGTGTTTGCTGGTGAAGCTGACCACTCTGGGTTCTGCTGCTTCCTACTGGTAGCGTTTCTTGGTGGATTTCTGTAGGTTGATCAGGCCTTGTCCAGATACAATATTCATAACCACTTGCTGTGGTTAAAAAAATGTAATATGTTCGCACCTAGGGTGCTAATCATACTTCATGTACAATAGTAACAGGTGGCCCACTTGATCGACAAGAGATGAGAGCTATGTAAACTAAAGGAGGCTTCGTAGGAGCATAATAAGAACTCAATAAGTAACTATTCAACTAAGTATATTCAGAATACTGTCAGTCGAAGTCTGCTGTTTGCGTCCTGGCATCAGCGCTATTTAAATACAAGTTCTCATTCATCCGCAGTATGAGTGATAACATAGTCCCTNGGTTGCCATCCATCCGTTGGCGCAGCTGAGGGATCTTTGCATGCGTTTATCTCCACCACCAACTGAGCGATTTAGCTCATTCAACCTCGCCGGGATAGCCGAGAGTCCTCTCTTGAAGACTTCGTGAAAACCCCTCTGTCGGCGACCTTTGGTGGTGGCGTAAATGAGGGTTTTGTGCCAATGTCGTATTGGTAGAAATTAACCCATTCTCCAAATACTTCGGCGGACCCTGGGATCGAACATGTGACCTTTTGCCAATAATCACGTGACATGCCCATTACACTATGCCAGTTCGCCTTATGTGTAACAATAACTGTGACATGGTGTCACAAGAATTCCACAATATAGTCCACCAGACTCTGGAATCGCTGCAGTTCCTTCTGGTTTCTTGTTGTAGCCCATTTCTCAATCAACACCAGTTTTTCAGGTGAGGCGTGAATTACTTCATCATCTATAACATGTCCCTGCACTTCCCGTGATTTCACATATAGAGTTGACTTCCCTTGGTTAGCATAAAACTTTGCCTGCTGTACTCGCTCCCAGAAGATACTGATGTGTTGTATGTGCTGTAATGGGGGCACCCCTAGGAAGATGGATCCCAAGGTTGCGACCGCACTGAACAACTTCAAACTTATCGCCAAAAGTTCACACAGATGTAAGAGTAAAGTAAATGGTAAAACTTAATATCGTTAAGACTGACGCTTCACTCAATTAACGTCTCGAGAGGATCGCTTGTTGCAGTAGGAGAGTTCTTGCATAGACATTCAAGTAGTTTTATCTCATACCAGAAACTCCCCCATCAGTTTACTCCAACTATTCGAGCACACCCTTCTCCACTAAGGGTGGGTCGACATGCCTCCTAGTACACCTTTCGAGTATGTACATGTCGACACACCCTAGTCGGCGTCCACCTTATGTGGTTATCTTTTCTGCAGCGCATTTCCATTTTGCCCGCAGGAGTGAAATCTTCTTCGTATCGGCGCCTTGCTAGTGGCTAACAGTCAAGACACTGGATGAACAAGACTATCTATGACACCCTTCCCATATACAGTGATCTCTACATGACCCTGGAAGCTACTGTGAGCGGTTTATCTAACTACCATTTACAATTCTCGGGCTTCCAGTGCCTTCCGCAGGATACAGTAGTCCGGGACTGATCCAATGGATGCTACCTATGACCACTACCCTGGATCCACCTTACCTGTGGTAGGAATCATGCGTTTAGTGTCTCTGCACTTTCCTTATAGAGCCTATGGCATTGGGGACACATTCGGGCTTGGTAGATGTAAAACTTGCGTGGTTGTCCTGGCACCACCCGGGACTATCATTAGGACCCCCACGGGTAACTCCCATTAACTCCGTCAGTTTTGGTCCATTTTACTCTGAACAACTTGGACGCAGTACTCCACCTTCGACCCTATGCACTCTTATATATCCTGTAAACAGCCTATGGTCGACCGGACGGCAGCAATGTATTCGGTGTTGCAAGCAGGTCTCCAAAGATTCCTCTTTACTAGACTGCACACAACTACACAACCATTTGCCCACGACGTCTGGGCCTCAAGGCGGGGCCGGAGGGGCATGATAGGAATAATGTCTCCAATTTACAGCTTCTTCGGGGCTCTGTAGCTCATCCAATAGCATCTCCCGGAACCCCAGATTCCAGTATTATGTGTGGATTCACGTGACCAACATTCTGGTCATTTTTCCCAAACTCCCCAAGGGACTTCGTATTGTAAGGTAGGGTAACTTAGGACTTTGGGCAGGGTAACCTAATCCTGAGGGTAGGGTAACCTTGTCCAGTGGACAAGATGACTTTACCCTATTACCCTGTCTATTCCATTGCCGGAGATAGACACTACTGACCTTTCCCCAATTACCCGGCTTAGCGGAGTAACCGCCCCTTCAGAGGTCCCTAAGTACGCTGACACTGCTGCCGGGTGTAGCCGAGTACCTAAGTACCTTGCTAGCCATTTCTGTTCATCTAGGAGCCCAGGCCATCAGGTCTCTGTAGGTCAAGTACTTACTTGCGTGCTGGTTCCTACCAGTTCGCCTCCTGGCTGCCTGCATGGGTATAGGTTCTGGCTACCATAGCTCATGTATACTGGGTCGTTACATGTGCTCAGGTTTTGTATTAGAATAAATAACCATATCGTCGATATACACCTCTACAAAGTGGTATAAAAAGTCACTCAGTAGGTCCTCTATAATACCCATGAAGGTTGAGTGCGTATTCATGTAACCTTGTAGCATGACCTTACTTGCAAATCGACCAAAAGGGGTTTTGAAGGTATTGAACCTCTCGCTTTCTAGTTCAACCTGGGTCTGGAAGTAGGCATCACTCAGGTCTATCCTTCTTCGCAATCTTGCCTTTCCCACAGGGCTTCGGATCTGTGTCTGATTTGGGATCGACAAGCCATCCATCCTTGTATTATTATTTCATAGTTTCAAGTCCACTAGTAGTCTGATCTTCCCATTGGGCTTTGGTTGAACAAACATAGGTACTTTCTCTGAGGTCTTAGACCAGTAGATAACTCCAGTCCTTAAGTTCTCGTTTATCCAGCCATATAGTTTTCCTTTGTATGCTCTAGGTATAGTGTATGTTGGTTGATTTCGCAATTCCGTTGTATCCTTTAAGCGAATATGGTGGTTCATTCTTCTAAGGGGCAGCAAGACTTCCAGAATTCTCTCAGGGAATAAATCAGCAAACTCGGTTAGGATTTCTTTATATTTGGTTTCACAAACTGCCACTCTGAACTCTGCACTTATCAGTTTGTACAGTACTCATACCTTTTTCTCTGGAAGTTCAATCACCACCTCACTATACCAGATAACAGCCTTGTAGTGGGTTAGTAAAGGTATCCCTATTAACGCATCATATTTCGCCAAGTTTTCAACAATCACATTTTGGTTCGGTAGCTTAGCTGAATCCGGTTAGATGGTTACTTCATAAGTCCTATGGCTTGTCGATTGTGATACCTTCATGGCCATGTTCACAGTAACTGGTGTCTTCATCAGGTGAGTGGGTGTAACGACCCAACGTACATGAGCTATGGCAGACGGAACCTATACCCATACAGGTAGCCAGGAGGCGAACTGGTAGGAACTGGCAGGCAAGTAAGTACTTAACCTACGGAGACCCGATGGCCTGGGCTCCGAGAAGGATCAGAAGTGGCTGGTCAGGTACCTAGGTACCTGGGTACACCCGGGAGCGGTGTCAGCGTACTTAGGGACCTC
>PYWC01000075.1:135190-196393 GCA_003182015.1 Tuber magnatum | reverse complement strand
GAACCTTTCTCATAGCAGTAACTTTATCATGATTTTAAGTTTCCATCCTGACTCGTCATCACCACTGCCAGTTGGGGTTACTGGTGGAGTCAATGGTTACCTAGAGCTAGACATATCGGATTTGGTCCTTTCGCTGTTCCTATCCTCTTTCTTAGAGTGACCCTAGGGTGGTGGCGGGAACAGTGGGGGTATCTGTTTTGTGTCTTTGACTAGTTCTTTCTTAGTCTCTTCTAAGGTTCTTGAAGTCTGATCTTTCACAAGCTGCCTGGTAGCCACATGAGTGCTTGACTCTCCTGCTATAGCCTTTAGACCTTTGGGCTTCCTGTAGTGGGTTAGTCCTTCCTGTGTAACCTGCTTCCCACCCCTCGTCCTGAGAAGTTCAATAGTGTTTGCTGGTGAAGCTGACCACTCTGGGTTCTGCTGCTTCCTACTGGTAGCGTTTCTTGGTGGATTTCTGTAGGTTGATCAGGCCTTGTCCAGATACAATATTCATAACCACTTGCTGTGGTTAAAAAAATGTAATATGTTCGCACCTAGGGTGCTAATCATACTTCATGTACAATAGTAACAGGTGGCCCACTTGATCGACAAGAGATGAGAGCTATGTAAACTAAAGGAGGCTTCGTAGGAGCATAATAAGAACTCAATAAGTAACTATTCAACTAAGTATATTCAGAATACTGTCAGTCGAAGTCTGCTGTTTGCGTCCTGGCATCAGCGCTATTTAAATACAAGTTCTCATTCATCCGCAGTATGAGTGATAACATAGTCCCTCTCAAAGTATCCAACAATACCTTTGAAACATAGCAAGCATCAAGTGATACTGTGAAACAAAACATAAAACATTCAAAGTATCCAACAATACCTTTGAAACATAGCAAGCATCAAGTGATACTCTAAAACAAAACATAAAGCATTCAAAGTATCAAGCAATACCCTTGAAACATAATAAGTATCAAACGATACAATAAAACAAGTCATAAAGGATTCAAAGTATCAAGCGATACCTTTGAAACATAACAAGTATCAAATGATACTGTTAGGCGGTAGCCAACTCTAAGGACAAGCGAGTCTATACTAAGGCCCGATATGTGACAAAGTGATTGCTAGGAAGGCTCACTCAATAGGTCCAGATAGAAGTAAATGCAGAAGTGTATCGTATAACGAATATATTAATAAGATCTCTGCTCCGTCGCTGATGATGTCTGTAAAGCATGGGAGGTACCTCGATATTTATATTCCGCATCTCAGTGTTCACGGCCTATCAACTCCTCCCACCTTTCTCTGTGCGAACTTCGTAGACCCTAAAAACCTTTACCCCGCTTGACTTTGATTTCCTCGAACAGCACGGAGGGCATCCCACCCCTCTCCTTGCCATGTTCATACTAATCATAGTCACTCAAACCCTTTTACCGTGGCAAGCGGTTACTGGTCCTTATTTCTGCATACAAAGTGATCAGCTCTGAAGACAGACTTATCAATACAGGTGGATTTCCTATCCATCTGCGTCCACCTGCAGGAAGCATGTTCCTGTCTTATCGCACCAATAGTGGTTATGCCTTGTTGCTCTCAGGGGTGGACCTTTCACGCTGTAGGCCTTCATCTAGCTCTACCTTATCATGCTTCTGGGTGTGGGCGAATGAGCGTATCTTGGATGTCGTTCCCTCGTGAGGTATGGTCTTTGCCTGTGTCTCTCTTCTTAACCGACTGACCGATTTAGTTCTTTCGACCTTGTCAGGATAGCCGAGAGTCCTCTTTTAAAGACCCAGCGAAAACTCCTCCGTCGGCGACCTTCGGTGGTGGTGTAAATGAGGGTTTTGTACCGACATCATATTGGTAGAAATTAACTCATTCTCCAAATACTTCGGCAAACCCTGGGATCGAACACATGACCTTTTGCCAATGATCACATGACATGCCCATTACACTATGCCAGTTTGTCTTATGTGTAACCTGAGCTCCTCTCTCTTAGAGTTCGGCTTGAATCTCTATAATCTAGTTCTCTAGTAGTGTACAAATTCAATTCCTTTAAGGACTCGGCAAGATAGGGTGAAAAACCTTTGCGCGTTTACTTGGCCACACCTAGGAAAATCTTTCCTTGTCATCCTTCGTCTATATCCGCGGCATCTGCAGATTCTCCCTGTGAAACCCTTCTACCAACTCCGCCGCATGTTCTAAGTGTCCTGGCGGTTCCCAGGTGTTCTTGTCCTCCGAACACCACCCCCGCCACTTCACAAAATACCTGAGTTCACGCATCCTCTTAGTGCACCCGTGAACCCTGGGAGTGTACAAAATGACCTCACTCCTCACTATTTTCTCAACCTCCCATTCCTGGTCTCCATCTATTTCTTCCGGCATTCTGGGAGGCTGTCCTCGAGCTGGCCGAACTGACGCCCGGTATGGCTCCAACAATAATACATGGAAGACCGGATATATGTTCCCGCGTTTTCCGAGATTTCCAGCTTGAATGCTCGGTTGCCACACGGCTCCAGCATTTTGAAGGGTCCATATAACTTTGGGCTAAGCTTCTTGGAGGGTTGTTTGGTACGGATGTTCTGGGCGTTTAACATGACCAAGTTGCCCATCTGACAGTTTGGCTGCGGCCTTGCTTTCTTGTCCTGATACCGCCCTATTGCTTCTCTGGTTGCCTTTAGTGTAGCCATTGCCTGTCCATGTATTTCCTTCATCAAGTGAGTATACGTGGTGGCTCCTGGATTTCGAGCCTCTCTTTCCTTCACCCACTGCGTCTGCTGGTGGTACCCATATTTTGCATAGAAAGTGGTTAGTCCATGCGCACTCGTAACCGGGTTATTATAGGCATCTTCCACTAAGGGGAGATATTGGTGCCAATCATCCTGGTCATAGTTGACGAAGCTCTAGACGTAGCCTTCCAGCACTTGGTTGGTTCTCTCTACTTGCCCGTCTGTTTGAGGATGGCAGGCGGTTGACATGTTCCGCTTAATGCCGAAGAGTTTGCAGAGAGATTCTGAAAATTCTCCTGCGGACTTCGCGTCCATGTCCAAGATGATTTCTGTTAGTAGCCTATACAGTTTCCACACTTCCTTGAGAAATGTCTAGGCTACGTCCTTTGCCGCCGCATTTTGCTTGAGCCTTATGAAGTGGGACATTTTGGTGAAGCGGTCAACCACCACCATGATCTGAGTGTTTTCTTCCAACTTCAGTAGTTGTGTTATGAAATCAGTTGAGATAGATGTCCACACCGCATAGGGTATTTCCAACGGCTGTAGAAACCAATATTTCGCATGCCGTGGTGCTTTGATTTGTTGACACTCATCACATGACCGTACGTAGTCACTTACCCATTCCGTGAGCCCCTTCCAGTAGAAGTCTCTTGTTATAATTTCTACCGTCTTTTCCTGGCCGAAATGCCCAGCGACCTTGGAGTCGTGGCTGCTCTGAGCAATCAGCGTTTGTAGGGCCTTGTCCTTTGGAATAAGTAGCCTTCCCTTGTAGTACAGGAGGTCATCCGCTAAAGTCCAATGCGTTGGCATTTCCTTTCCCTCCTCTCGGAGCCTTTCCAACCCCTCTCTTCTCATCTTCCAGTCCTGGTCTGTCCTTCCCATTTCCTCTACCTGTCTTAGGAATTGGGCATCAAACTTTCGTGCCGTTGCTTTAATAACCACTGCGTTGGTTAGCACGGTTTCCTTGGTTGTCAGGGCCTTGTGCTGTCTCTGATCAAAGTCATCGAAGTATTGGTTTAGCCTACTTTCTTCCTTTAACAGACTGACTTTGGTTTGGGTTTCGACCACACTGGCTCCTGTGCTTCCGAATCCTTTATGGCCCCTCCTAGTGTCATCTAGCTTCATTTCTTCGTAGAGCTCCTCATTATGAATCCTTTCCACCACGAGTTGCACAACTTGTTCACCTTTCCCCATGTGGTAGTCCTCGTCCTTCCGGTTGAATAGCAGCACCTTCACCTCTCCCTAGTAGTCCCTGTCAATGACTCCTGCCCCGACCATGATCCCATGACAGACGGCAAGGCCGCTTCTTGGAGCTACTCAGCTGTAGGTTCCCGCTGGCAATGCTAAGGCTATCCCGGTGGCTACTGTTGCTTGTCCGCAAGGCAGCACCATTGCTTCTTACTGCGCGTAAATGTCATAGCCTGCCGCTTCCCTTGAGCCCCTAGTTGGGATCCGAGCTTCTAGGTGTAATTGCATAGCTCAGGTATATTCCGGCTCGGGTGGTTTCTGACCTGGACCAGGTTCTTCTTCTCTTCCTACCACTATAACCACAACCTGGTTAAAATGTGCGGGGTTTAAAATTGAGAGCTTCTCGCTTTGCGCAGCTCCCCCCTGTGGATGGTACTCCGGCCGTCTACTTAATGCATCCGGTTTTCCGCCACTCGACCCTGGTCGGTACACGATTTTGAAGTTGAAATCTGCCAACTTCTGTGCCCACCTTATTTGCCTGACACTCCAGGCCTTGGTCATGAGGAAGTATTGCAGATTCTGTTGATCCGTAAATACCATGATGGGCTCGCTAGTTCCTGCGAGGTAGTGAAGCCATTCCTTGAATGCTTCAACTATGGCGAGCAACTCTTTATCATAGATATTGTAATATGTGCTGCGCTCCGCCGAGTTGAGCTTTCAGGAGTGAAATGCTATCAGGTGTAGCCTTTTCTCTATATACTGTGATAGTATACACCCTAGCGCAAAGTCACTTGCATCCGTTTCCACCACTGTATTTCAGTCTGGGTGGAAATGTGCCACAATTGGTGCTGTCATGAACTGCTCCTTTAGGAACTGGAAACCCTCCTCCTGCTCCTTTCCCTAGGGGAACCCCTTGGGATCGCCTTTCAATAACTCCGTTATGGGTTTACAAGTCTCCGAGAAATTATTGATGAATCTCTGGTAGAAATTTGCAAATACCATAAATGTTTGTATGTCCTTTGGGGACCCAGGTCTCTTCCCTTCCCTTATGGCTTTGACCTTTCGATCACTCATCGTGATCCTATCTGTCTTCACTATGTATCCCAGAAATTCCACCATCTCAGTGTGGAATACTGACTTAGTGATCGACACTGCCAACTGGTACTTCCGCAACTCGGCTAATACCTCCTTGACTTGCTTGACGTGGTCTTCCTTGGTCTTGGAGTAGATCAGGACGTTGTCTATGTACACGACTACTCCCCAGTCTGGGAATCTCCTTATGTAACGGGGGCACCCCTAGGAAGATGGATCCCAAGGTTGCGACCGCACCAAACAACTTCAAACTTATCGCCAAAAGTTCACACAAATGTAAGAGTAAAGTAGACGGTAAAACTTAATATCGTTAAGCCTGACGCTTCACTCAATTAAGGTCTCGAGAGGATTGATTGTTGGAGTAGGAGAGTTCTCGCATAGACTTTCAGGTAGTTTTATCTTATGCCAGAAACTCCCCCATCAGTTTACTCCAACTATTCGAGCACACCCTTCTCCGCTAAGGGCGGTCCGACACGTCTCCTGACACCCCCTTCGGGCATGTATGTGTCGACCCGCTCTAGTCGGCGTTCACCATATGTGCATATCGTTTCTGCGGCGCATTTCCATTCTGCCCGCCGGAGTGAAAACCTCTGCGCATCGGGGACTTGCCAGTGGCTAACTGTCAAGACCCCTTGCTGAACTAGACTATCTATGACACCCTTCCCATGCGCGTTGATTTCTTCTTGACGCCGGAAGCTACCGTGAGCGGTTTATCTATCTACTATTTACGAGTCTCGGGCTTCCGGTGTCTTCCGCAGGGTACGGTGGTCCAGGAGTGATCCAATGGGCGCTACCCACGACCACTACCTCGGATACACCTTACCTGCGGTAGGAATCATGCTTTTAGTGTCTCTGCACTTCCCTCTCAGAGCCTATGGCGTTGGGGACATCCTTGGGCGTGGTAGGTGCAAAACGTTCCCAGTCGTCCCGGCACCACCCGGGACTACCTTCGGGACCCCCACGGTTAACTCCCGTTAACTCCGTCAGTTTTGGTCCGTTTTACTCCGAACAACTTGGAGGAGGTACTCCACCTTCCACCCTATGCCCCCTTATATATCCTGCGAACAGCTTACGGTCGACCGGACGGCAGCAACGTATACGGTGTTGCAAGCGGGTCTCCAAAGATCCTCCTTTGCTAGACTGCACACAACTACGCAACCGTTTGCCCATGACGTCCGGGCCTCAAGGCGGGGCCGGAGGGGCATGATAGGAATAATGTCTTCAATTTACAGCTTCTTCGTAGCTGCGTAGCTCGCCCAATAGCATCTCCCGGAACCCCAGATTCCAGTATTATGTATGGCTTCGTGTGACAAACATTCCAGTCATTTTTCCCAAACTCCCCGAGGGACTTCGTATTGGCAGGTAGGGTAACTCAGGTCCTTGAACAGGGTAATCCAAGCCTCAAGGCAGGGTAACCCTGTTCTGAGGGTAGGGTAATCTTGTCCGGTGGACAAGTGGATTTTCTCCTGTTACCCTATCTATCCCACTTCCGGGGATAGACACACTCGGCCTTTCTCTAGTTACCCAGCCTAGCTGTGTATTGGCCCTTCATAGGTCCCTAAGTACGCTGACACCAACCTTGGGCGTAGCCATGTACCTAAATACTTGTGTCCACTAAGTCTGCTCATCTCGGAGCCCGGGCCATCGGGTCTCCGTAGGTCAAGTACTCACTTGCCTGCCGGTTCCTACCAGTTCGCCTCCGAGCTACCTGTATGGGTGTAGGTTCCGGCTGCCATAGCTCACGTATGCTGGGTCGTTACACCTTAGGACCACCTGCATTATGTCTTGAAAGGTGGTGTGCGCATTTACTAGCCCAAATGGCATTACTCGATATTCGTCATGACCATACCGAGTGCGGAAAGCCATTTTCCACTCATCTCCTTCCTAAATGCATATCAAGTGGTACCCATTCTTTGGGTCCAACTTGGTGAAGATACGCGATCCGACTACCCGATCCCTCAGCTCACTCATGAGTGGTAGAGGATACTTCTTGGCAATTATAACCTTATTTAACCTGTGGTAATCCATACATAGCCTCAGCCGTCCATCAGGTTTTGGTACAAAAAGTATTGGTGCACCTGCGGGTGACTGGCTTGGTGTTATTTTCCCTTTGTGTAGCATTTTGTCAAGGTACTCTCACAACGCCCGTAATTCCTTTTCGGACAATGGGTATATTGGCCTCCATGGGGGCTTCTGGCCTTCGATAACCTTGATCTCATGATCAAAGGTGTTATGATTTGGAGCTGTTCCACTGCCTGGGGCAGGAAGAGATTGGTATACTCGCAGTAGGGTTTGGTCAGTGCTTCCATGACTACTGCCTCTGGGTCTTCTGGGCCTGCAATTCGGCCCACGTATCTTGCTCCCGGGTCTGAGGCCACTGTCTCGCCCCACTTAACGCAGATTCCTTCATCTTCTAGTTCCAGATGTTGCTTACACTACTCTGTCTGGAACATCCATCTACTTGCATCCTCAATGAATGATAAGAGGTGTTGGCGATGCCACCAACCGAGTGGTATTATTAAGTCATGGATCCCCTGGCTCATGACTTCACAGGTAATTTCCGAACAATGTTGGTTAACCCCAATTTCCAGCACGATAGGGGTCGGATAGCATCTTCCCGCATTTTGGGATTTTGCGCCATCAAACCCGGTTATACTAACTGGTGTGTCTCGTTGGATCATTTCTAGTCCCAGTTTTTGGACTAGCGCTTCTCGTATGACAGAGATCTGTGAGCCCAAGTCTAATAACATGCGAATCGGTACTCGTTCTCCTTGTATTCTAAGGTGAGCTGTGCCCTGTGGGCACTCGTAGTGTGCAGGTGTTGGGACTTGAGTTTTTTGTCGCTTTGGTTCCCCCGCAGGGTTACCTTGTCTTCGTTTAACTGACATTTGTGTATCGAGGTGTTCAATAATCTTGGGTGTTGGTTATTGTGCTCGCACAATTTCGGCCATTTAGGCCTCCTCAGACAAACTCAGTCCCTTGTGTGTGCATCTCCTTTAATGCCTTCTTTCCCCTCAATGACGATATTTGATCATACCAGTCTATGCCACCAGTGCAGAGATGAGGGAGCGACCTTTCTAACCTGGCCTTAGGTGTTCGACTCCTGCCATTGCATACGATTTGAGGCGAGCACACTGTCCTTTGTCTCGCCCAGCGCCCTGCAGCCTACCCACTCGCTGTTGCCGGTGGTGCCATCCTGAGACTAGGAGAGCATCTTCAGGCAGTCCTGTGCTGTCCCTTCTCCCTTCCCGTGCATGATCTTTGGAGGAAGGAGTTGGGGCACCCTGAGTTGCCCCCCGTGGCAGTACCCTCTTCATGCATGCCGGGTTTGAACCTTCTCTACTCAGGGAGGAATATAAAGTCGTGCCGTCCCGCATCCAGGTCAGGGGTCATTCTTGATTTCATCCCCCTGAGATGGGTTAACCTTCTCCGTTATACACGCTTCTTTGTGCCTGCCACACTTCTGTCCCTGCCCAAACTCGGAACCCAGTCAGTGCCGTTCTCCGACATTCTTGAATAAGCCGTTACGCTAGGTCAGAACGTAGGTCGTGGTTTTTATACAGGGCTCCCAGTTGTCCGATCTATCCCCCTGCTTGATCCAACAACTCCCAAAGTCTAGGTGCTGGTGGCACATAGGTTTGATTCACCGTGGGCCTGGGGGCGGCATTGCGAACCTCCATATTTCGGGGCCTAAATTTCACTGCTTTCTGCTGTCCTGTTGTTGCGACAACGGCTCCCTTCCTACAAGCTCCCCACTTGTGGTTGGTGAGTCCGCACTGGGTGCAGCTTTTATTTTCCCGGCGTTGGTCGACCAAGTGTTGGGGTATTCCCTCATGAGCTTTCTTCCAGTCGATATGCTCAACCCCTGGAGCCTTGGTCAGTTTATTGGTCTGGGCAAACGGTACTAACTTAAAGGTTCCAGGCACTGTTTTCCTCAGGAACTTGTTGGGTTGCTCTTCTTCCTTTCCTCGCTTCGGCTCCTTTGCTTGGTCTTCCCGTCATCGTTTTGACGGCCTGGAAGGAGTCGACGAGCTGGACAGATTGTCTCGTCGTTGCCTTTCGCTGTCGAGGAAGACCTCCTCCTGGTTGCTGATGGCTCCAAGGTGCTATAGCCATTCGGCATCAGTATCATATCATTTATGAGACAGCTGCCTCAGTATTGCCTCCGCTAGTCTGTCCTCGACTATCTTTCTCTATGCCGTTCCCTGAAGCTTGACCTTGATGTTCAAGTTTTCCATCTGGAAAAGATACTTGTCAATGTCCTTCTCGTGCTTGGTTTTTCCCATCTGTGCCAGGGCTTTCCGGTCCTCATTGATTGGTGAGAATTATATGATGATCTCATGCCGGAACTGTTCCCACCTCAGGAATTCTGGGCGAGTGGCATAGCCTTCGAGCCCTTCCATGCTCTTCCTATACCAGTTACTGAAAGTTGTCACATCGGTACCCGTTGTTCTTCCCAAGACATATATAATCCTGTCTTTATCCTCTCTCCACAGGATAGGATTTCGGCTAAATTAGTCCCGGCATGCATGTAGCCAGGTTTTTATATCCTGGTAGGACTTGGCATCATATACGAATAGAGGGTCAGTGGGTTTCTTCTAATGTAAAGCAGTTTGTCGGGCCAACTCATTGTAATGACCCAGCATGCAGGAGCTATGGCGGCTGGAACCTACACCCATACAGGTAGCCAAGAGGCAAACTGGTAGGAATCGGTGGGCAAGTTAATACTTGACCTTTGGAGACCCAATGGCCCGGGCTCCGCAATGAACAGAATCAGCTGGCCAGATACTTAGGTACCTGAACACACCCGGGAGTGGTGTCAGTGTACAGTCGTGTCCGTTAAATAATTACACCCCTGCCCGGCAACGGTGCAATGACACATCTCCGCCACCTCATCACCCACCATGGCACCACCACATACCCGAAGAGAAAAAGAAGACAGGAATCAGCAAATCTATGCCCTGCATAAGCATACCAATACGGGTTATAATAAAATAGCTAAGGCTATTGGGGTCTGCAAGGAGACTGTTGCCAAGGTTGTCCAAAGAGCCAATTCAAGAGGGGGAAACACCCATTATGCTTCCAAGAAAGGCTGACCCACCAAGATTACGGACACCAAAAGAAGAGCGGTAGAGGCAATTATTGATGCTAAGCCTCATTTAGCATTACGCGACATTACCCAAAAAGCGAATATTGGCCTTGGCAGAACCACTATAGATAAGATCATATCTGAAGCTGGTTTCAGGCTTCTGATACCTAGGAAAAAGCCTTTTTGGAGGAAAGGACAAAAGGAGAAGAGAAAGGAGTTTGCTAGGAGAAGGAAGAACTGGAAAGGGGCATGGAATTGGGTTGTCTTTGTTGATGAAGCCACTATTATTTATGATCCAAATCCGGCTGGGAGGAGGGTCAGAGTAAGAGCTGGTGAAGAGTTGGAAGAAAAAAACTTAAAGCCTAGCTTTAAGTCTGGGAGGACTAGTATTGGGGTGTATGCTGCAATCATGAAGGGTGGCAGGACTGAGTTAATTCTTGTGAGAAAGAGGGGGGAGGAGGAAAGGACCAGCAAAAGAGACAGACTTGGCCTCAATTCCCACCAATATGCAACTGAAATCCACCAGCCATACCTCATCCCTTTTATAGAAGGTCTGGATAGACCTTCTGACAACATCTACCTAGCTGCAGACAATGCCTCCTGGCATGGTGGTGAGGAAAATCGAAAATTGGAGGCAGACTGTGGTTACAAAAAACTTCCTTGGCCACCCAACTCACCAGATCTCAATCCTATTGAGAACACCTGGGCTCTACTCAAAAGAGCCCTTACCAAGCGATTCTCCAGACTGGAGAGAAGGCCTCATAGTGCTGCTGAATTATTTCAGGCAGCAAAGGAGGAGTGGGATTTAATTCCCCAAGGGACATTGGATGCTTGGATAGAGAGGATGCCTGAGAGAATTCAGGCTGTTTTGGATGCAGATGGGGGTCACACAAAATTGTAGTAGGTTTTCTTTGGAGCTTATGATATTTACTTTCATCTATTTCTTAATTGAATTTGTATCTTTTTTCTTTTTGTGGTTGAATTGGTTGATTGTGGTTATCATGGTCGTTGCCTGGGGGTGTAATTATTTAACGGACACGACTGTACTTAGGAACCTCTGGAGGGCCAGTTACTCAGTTAGGCCGGGTAACTGGAGAAAGGTCAGAAGTGTCTATCTCCGGCAACGGGATAGACAGGGTAACAGGGAAAAGTTATCTTGTCCACCGGATAAGGTTACCCTACCCTCAGGATCAGGTTACCCTGCCATGGGGCTTGGGTTACCCTACCCAAAGTCCTCAGTTACCCTACCTCTCAATACACAGTCCCTTGGGGAGTTCGGGAAAAATGACCAGAATGTTTCTCACGCGAAGCCACATATAATACTGGAATCGGGGGTTCCGGGAGATGCTATTGGGCAAGCTACCCAGCTCCGAAGAAGCTGTAAATTGGAGACATTGTTCCCATCATACCCCTCCCACCCTGCCTTGAGGCCCGGATGTCATGGGCAAACGGTTGCTTAGTTGTGTGCAGTCTAGCAAAGTGAAAGCTTTGGAGACCTGCTTGCAACACCGTATAAGTCGCTGCCGTCCGGTCGACTGTAAGCTGTTCGCAGGATATGTAAGGGGGCATAGGGTGGAAGAGGAAGTACCTCTTCCAAGTTGTGCGGAGTAAAATGGACCAAAACGGGCGGAGTTAACGGGTGTTAACCGTGGGGGTCCCGCAGGTAGTCCTGGGTGGTGCCGGGGTGACCAGAAGAGTTTTACACCTACCAAGCCCAAATGTGTCCCCAACGCCATAGGCTCTGAAAGGGAAGTGCAGAGACACCGAACACAGGATCCCTACCACAGGTGAGGTACATCCAAGGAAGTGGTCATGGGTAGCGCCCAGTGGATCACTCCCGAACCACTGTGTCCTGCGGAAGATACTGGAAGCCCGAGACTCGTAAATAGTAGATAGATAAACCGCTCACGGTAGCTTCTGGGGTCAAGTAGACATTCATGCATATGGGAAGGGAGTCATAGATAGTCCGGTTCGTCAGGTGTCTTGACTGTTAGCCACTGGCAAGACGCCGATGCGAAGAAGTTTTCACTCCGGCGGGCAAAATGGAAATGCACTGCAGAAAAGATAATCGCATAAGCTGAATGACGACTAGAGTGTGTGTCAACACATACATGCCCGAAGGGTGTGCCAGGAAGACGTGTCAGACAGCCCTTAGTGGAGAAGGGTCTGCTCGAATAGTTGGAGTAACCTGATGGGGGAGTTTCTGGCATAAGATAAAACTACCAGAAAGTCTATGCGAGAACTCTCCTACTCCAACAATCAATCCTCTCGAGACCTCAATTGTATGAAGCGTCAGGCTTAAGGATATCAAGTTTCACCGTTTTCTTTACTCTTACAATTGGGTGAACTTTTGGCAATAAGTTTGAAGTTGTTCGGTGTGGTCACAACCTTGGGATCCATCTTCCTAAGGGTGCCCCCATTACACTCATTGGCCAACTGCTTCATCATCTGATGTTCCTCCTCTTCCTTAGCTGTCCTCGCCCTCCTTACAGGTAGTGACTCTGGCTGACAGCTTGGTCCTGCTCCACTGTTATCCGACCCGTCATCTCCTGGGTCCGGATCTCCTGCTCCCCCGGCCACCTGTGGAGGAGCCATGGTTCTTTCCTGGCCACTCTGTATTGTCTCTGGCAGGGTGTTCCTTTCTGCTGGCCCCTTCTCTTTGTCTTGTGGGGATGGGGCCTGACTGTCCCCTGTCGGTCTCGCCATAATGGGTAGATCCCCCTTGATGGGATCCTAATGCCGTCTGAGCCAACGCGGTCATTTCCCTGATTGACCGGGCAAACATCTGGGTCATGTTTTGCTGTATGTCCCTGAGCCCTGTCATTATCTTTCTATCGAGGGTCTGCAGCTCTGTAATGAACTGCAGTCCTCGGGTCCCCCGGCGTCATCGTTCCTCACCTAGCTCCTTTCGGAGTCTATCCAGGCCTGTGTAGAGCTCTTGATCTCTATTCACTGATTCTTGGATGGTGCATCCTAGGTCCTAGTACGCCTGTCCGCTTACTGCTGCTTGTTGTTCCGATTGCTTGTGGATGCGAGCGAGCGCAGCTTCGATCACTGTCTTAAATCTGGTAATCTTGGCCATGACTTCTCCTTCTAGTTTCCTACTCTTGCTTTGCCAGAGCGCCAATTCCTCCCCCGCCAGCTTTTCCCCATTCAGAAGTCGTTCTCTTACCTGAGCGAGACCTTCTGCAGTCTCTTTCCCTTCGTCCGATAGGGTTCCATACGTGACCATCTGGTCATTCTGTGTTTGGGTGACGTTGCGGTCCAATTGGCCGATCAGTGTCCCAATGTATGCGGTGAAGACACCCAAGTCGGGAGTGCCTGTAGAAGTTGAAGTCCCCAAGCGTGACCTCCACCCACTTTGTCTCTTCGTAACGCTTTGGGTTGGGCCCCTGGGTATTGATTGCCCTGGCAGATTTCTAGGTGTGGGGGTGGAACCTATCCATAGCGGTGGAATGTCACCCTCGGGAGGTGGAGGTAGTAGTGGAAAAGGGCTGTCTTGGCCTGGTCCCCACATGCTGATCAGCCTCTGCTGTCACTCAGTGCGCAGCATATCAGTGTCGCTAGAATCCTCTGATCCCTCGTCGATTCTTGGTTGTGACATGTTGCCTCTTCTTTCTATGAGTGTGAGGGTTTTGAGGGCCCACTTGATCCCGTGATCAGTGAACCAGAAGGGAACGTTTTCATTTTTGATGACTTCACTTATGCTGAGATCAAACTCGATCTCGTATACGTATGGCTTTCGTTGGAGGTAGATTTGAGATAGATGGTGGAGAACATTGGATAATTGGTCCTCCAGGCTCATTTGAAGGAGGTGATTGTGAGCCTCAGTAGTGTAGAAGATATCAATATAGTGTTAGGCGGTAGCCAACTCTAAGGACAAGCGAGTCTATACTAAGGCCCAATACGTGACAAAGTGATTGCTAGGAAGGCTCACTCTATAGGTCCAGATAGAAGTAAATGCAGAAGTGTATCGTATAATGAATATATTAATAAGATCTCTTCTCCATTGCTGATGTCTGTAAAGCGTGGGAGACACCTCGATATTTATATTCCGCGTCTGGGTGTTTGCGGCCTATCTACTCGTCCCACTTTTCACTGTGTGAACTTCGTAGACCTGGAAAACCTTTATCCCGCTTGACTTTGATTTCCTCGAACAGCAGGGAGGGTGTCCCATCCCTCTCCTCACCGTGTTCATGCTAATAATACTCACTCGAACCCTTTTACTATGGCAAGCAGTTACTGGTCCTTATTTCTGCATACGAAGTGATCAGCTCCAAAGACAGACTTATCAATGCAGGTGGATTTCCTATCCATCTGCGTCCACTCGCAGGAAGCATGTCCCTGTCTTATCGTGCCAATGGCGGTTATGCCTCATTGCTCTCAGGGGTGGACCTTTCAGACTGTAGGCCTTCATCAGGCTCTACCTTATTATACTTCTGGGTGTGGGCGAATGAGCATCTCTTGGGCATCGTTCCCTCATCAGGTATGGTCTTTGCCTGCATTTCTCTTCTTAACCGACCACCAGATTTAGTTTGTTCGACCTTGCCAGGCTAGCCATGAGTCCTCTCTTAAAGACTCCGTGAAAACCCCTCCATCAGCGACCTTCGCTGGTGGTGTAAATGAGGGTTTTGTGTCGATATCATATTGGTAGAAATTAACTCATTCTCCAAATACTTCAATGGACCCTGGGGTCGAACACATGACCTTTTGCTAATAATCACGTGACATGCCCATTACGCTATGCCAGTTCATCTTATGTGTAACAGATACTCTAAAACAAAACATAAAACATAACCTAGTACCCGTACTGGTTACACTATCCCTAAAGCATGCAAACAAAAGCAATGCAATTGGATAGATCAAAATTAAAGGCTAGGATTATCTACTAGACTAAGTTTCCTAGTACTACCCTCATATTTAGACAGCCAAAATTTGATAAACAACTTAGACTACTAGTAGACCTAAAACTACAAAATGATAATATAATGATAGATACTTCATCAACATCAAATCAGACACAGATCCTAAATGCAGTACGAAGAACAAGATTCTAAAGTAGGATCGACCTAAGCAATGCTTATTTTCAGATGCAAATTGATCCAAAAGATGAAAGATTCAACACTTGCAAGACCCCGTTCAGCAGATTTTCTAGCCAGGTCATGCTGCAGGGTGACATGAGTGTACCCTCAACCTATATGCAAATTATGGAAGACTCAATTAGTAAATTCTTAGACCACTTTATATAGGTATATATTGACAATATTCTTATTTATCCTAACATAAGAACAGAGTATATACAATACATCAAAAAGGTATATGAGTGATTGCGGCAGGCAAAGCTCTGCACTAGCAAGAATAAATTCACCCTCTTCACAGAATTACTACATGTACTAGAGCATGTTACAAATGATGAGGGAATTTATATTTTATCTGAACAACAAGTATCAATTAGTGAATAGGTTATACAAAGAAACCAAAAGCAGCTACAGCAGTTCCTTGAACTGGTAAACTTTATGCCTCAATTCCTACCATACCATGCCATGATTACGATACCCCTTACAGACCTAACAGGAAAAGTGATCTTTGTCTGGTCAGACACCCATGGTACAGCACTGACCAATATTAATGGAAGAATAAAACAGGCACAGGTAATCAGACTGATAAATTATAACTTGGAGGCACCTCTGTGGCTGATCACAGGTGCCTTGAATGTTGGAGTAGGAGCTTGGGTTGAAGAGGGACCAACACATGAAACAGCCCACCAAGTAGCCCTTTATGGCTAAAGGTTTACAAATTCACAGATGAACTATAGTACTACAGATAAGGAGGTGCTGGCAGTGATCGATGCACTGCAAGCATTCCACTATATACTTAGATAATGGGCCGTGTCTGTATGGAGGCAATGACAGACAGTCCAAAACATACCATAGTAGATAGAAGAAGAGACAGGTACCTGTATATAAACAATATGTGTTTGTCTCCAAACTTGGGGGAGATCAGGGACAGGGTCCCAGGATTCAGGGTCCTGGTTCAAGGGTTCTAGTAATATGAAAAGACAAAGATCTAATTTCTCAGTATGATGCACACCACATACAACATGTACCAGTGGCATTGCAAAATGTAATGCCTTATATAATCAAGGTACCAGCACTTAGACCTAAATTTTGTGTTTCTGAATACCAAGAGTTCAAGTCCAGTTTACTTTTATTTTTTTCTTCATAATTTTTAAATTTTATAAATTACTATTGTATCATAATGCTTGTAGAAAAAATAAATAGCAAATACAGCACAGACAAAATACCAGAAAACCAACATATATTTTTCAATAACTTTCTTCTGACCTATTCTACCTCTTCAATTCCACATATCCAATCAAAACAACTTTTACAGTTCGGTAGCTGGCAGAAATGTCATCTTCTGACCAGCAACAAAACAATTCTAATTCCACGCATCCCTCTGTTCCTGTGAATCCTAGTACCCTGAGATCTAGAAATAGGAGAGAACGATTAAAGCAAGAAAAAGTAGCAGTAAGTTTATGAGAATCCTATGAATCATTATTGATTTTAAGATATGTATTAAGTTCTGGAAACTATGTGTAGAGTGGAAATTGCAATCAAAGAAGTCCTACTGTGAATGCATTACATGTTCGTAAATACCGCCAAAAAGAAGCTGTCATCAAGCCTGCTACTGCGACGCCACCAGTTCGGGAGGCAACTGTCCCACCCTCGATTGTGGAGCCTATTGTTGAATTGAAACTTGACTACAAAGCATGGCCATGGCGAAGAATGTTTGGCAATAAAGCCTGTCAACAACGTTTTGATATCTTGCAAGATGCATTTAAGGCAATGCATAAGAAAATCTCTAATCCACGTATCAAGGCGGAAAATCGACTCTCTGAACTCCACTTGAATTGGCACTATCAGGTGTACCTATTTCTGAAGCTTCAAATGAAGCATGAGAAGGAGGTATTGAAAGCACAAGAGGAGTCTTCTTGTAGAACTGTGGAGTTGAAGACACAAAAAGAGCTAGTATGTAAGGTTGGAGAAGGTGGTGCATGGGGAAGACGAGTTCAAGAAAGAATTCTTATGAATGAAGTTTCATGGATTAAAAAAAGGCAGATATCAAAGCCTAAGTGTGGGAAGCATAGACTGGTTATGTCACTTTTGGAGGATCCGGAAACAGTCCTTGCTGTCAGGTAGTATATTCTTCTGGTTGGTGATAGTAAGTTTATATTTTATCCTTTATATTTAATTCTGTACTATGGGTGCAGTTCAGGGAAAATAATAAACATTCTATCATATGCAATCTTACCTGTTTTTCCTGAAATACACCCATATATAATTATTATAATTGCTGAGAATATAGATAGAACTCACCTCATGAAATCTGGCAAAAGCAATTGCAAAATATTGGCGAGAATCAGCCTCCACTACGGATGATGATATTACAAACTGTTCAACCAATAGTGTGGCCCATGAAGTTGAAAAACAATTTCATCCAATACTGCTGCTCGCTGGCTGAAAAAACTGAGCTTTAAGTATCAAGAATACTGTAAAGGTATCTACAATGATGGCCATGAGTGCATTGATGTCAGAAACTATCGTGACAATGTATTTCTTCCATGCATGAAGGCATATAAGGAGGCTTTTCTTATATGGGATGAAAACTTGCAAGAAATTCCAAACCCTGGGCAGCTTTCTGGAACCATACAACCTGTAATCCTTGTTACTCAAGATGAGTGTACATTCAACTCAAACGATGGCAAACATTATATTTGGGTTCATTCACAGCATAAACCTTTATGGAAAAAGGGACAAGGCCAAGGCCTACATGTATCAGACTTTCTTACACCAATTGGTCGGCTTGGAGATGGAGAAGCATGCACTATTCTTAAATGTGGAGGTGATGTCTTGTGGTATGGAGAGAAACTCCTTGACCAAATTGTCAATAAGGCAATTCCCACCTTTGAGGCTCAATTTCCTGGATGCAAAGCACTTTTCGCATTTGACAATGCTCGCAATTACCTTAGATTTGCAGACAATGCGCTCCGTGTTTCAGAAATGAACCTCGAGCCTGGGGGAAAGAATGCTAAGCTCATGCACAATACCTTTATTGCTGATTTAAGCCACCCGGAAGGTGGCTTTATGCAATCAATGGTTTTACCTGATAGTAGACCAAAGGGCCCGAGGATTGTCCTTACCGAACGTGGCCTCTGGCCACGAAACCAGAAACCATTTCGTACTTAATGTTCTATTAAGTCCAGTACTGGGAAGTCAACCAAGCTAAATCCAAAGTGTTTGGAAGGAGGAACCTGCTGTGCTCGATCACTTCTTGCGGCTCAGCCAGATTTTTGTGATCAGAAAAGTCAAATCAAACAAGCAATTCTGGATGCTGGGCATGATATTATCTTTTATCCAGCCTTCCATTGTGAAATCAACTTCATTGAGTACTTCTAGGGCGCTGCAAAGCACTATACAAGAGAGTACTGTGAGTACAATTTCGATTCCTTGAAGAGGTTAGTTCTAGTAGCATTAGCATGTATACCAAATCAGCACGTATGGAAATACTGGGCAAAGACCCAGAGAATAATGGAGGCTTATTGATCCAAGGTTATTTATGGCTCTCCAGAGTATGAGAAGCTTGTAAGTAGAAAGTACAAATCACACAGGCGTGTTTAAGATACTATTCTGTATACTATCATCATTTTTTCTGCATCTAAGTTTTCTTGTTTGAAAAAAACACCCTACAGTTTTGCCCTAAAACCTCCACTGTGTTCTTAACCCTGATTATATAAGACATTACATTTTGCAATACCTCTGGTACACGTTGTATGTGGTGTGCATCATAACCTTAAATGAAGTTAACTTTTCCGAAGAGTAATAGCTATAGGGAATAAAACTTCTCTCAAACTTGCGCCAAGATTGTTTATTCAGGTGGGAAAGCTGTGTTGTAGTGGAATTTGAAAGCTCAACTGCATACGGTACTACTACTATGGAGTTAGGAATTGGGTGGAAATGTGTATACAGAAAAAGATGTCATTACCGTTTTTTTCTATGGTTCTATAGGTAGTTTGTATCTTCGTGGGTTTTCTCCAGTGCAATATCTTGATACGAAATCTGCTATTTTCGCGGTAAAATTGCGCGTGCCCACTCACTTTTTCGATCCCACTTGCAGCACAAAAGTCTCAGTGTTTCAGAAACCCAGGGGATAAGTAGTGTACAGTATTGTGCTCGGGTACCGGTGCTGTCCTAAATAGTCTACTCGCGAATTTCATAAGTATGATACCCGGACGGCTGAATGCCGAGGTGCAGCAAAAGCGCAAATTCCCTTGGCGCCAAGGTGTTTGCGCCATCTTTGAAATTGGCGGGTATCCGTGATCCTGCTTCGCCGTCCGCACCCTCACCTTTCTTGACCTCCGCTCGGTTCCCAGGAATATCATCAACCGACAATACTCAATTACTCCACCCCTACAACAGTACAAGTAGCGAAGAGCAGAAGATGTCCCAATATACCAGAAACGAGGGCCACAATTGCTTCAATAATACGAGCTCTACTAATACGAACTCTGTTAACGTGTGGAATACCTATACTATTCCCAATGATCGATTCCAACTCGTAACCTAGCTAATGCCCCTAGAGCCCAAGTTACGGCATCGGGACGTTCAAGAGCGCCGTGTCGACGGTGCGGGAGAGTGGCTCACGCAAACCGAGGAATTCAGAAGTTGGTACGACAAAAGCGGGGAAGGTGAAGGCCATAACGCAGTCTTGCTTTGTTACGGAGATCCGGGGGTCGGAAAAACATTTATTAAGAGGGGTTATGCTCGGGCGAGGGGGGAGAAAGCGAGTCTGTGCCAACGTGCCACGGTGTTAGTTCGCTGGTGGTGGACAAGCTGTGTGATCAGGCCTGAGGACGAAACACCGCTGTTACCTGCTTTTACTTTGATTTTGCGGCGCGAAATGAGCAGTCTGCGGCGGGTATCCTGGGTTCCCTACTGAAGCAGATCATTAGCGGGATGGAAAGGATTCCGGAGGATATATTGCAGGCGTTTCAAGAGCAGAGAAAGGTCATTGGTGGACGGGGACCACGACTTCCGGATATCGTGAAGATGTTACAGACCATCACTTCCTCACAGCCCACGTTTATATGTATTGACGCACTGAGCGAATGCGTGGGAATGCCACAAGCCAAGCTCCTTGACTCGCTGAAACAAACCTTGGAGAAGTCCGCGGGTGCCCGAGCATTTGTGACCGGGGGGCCCCATATTCTGGTGGTGATCAGAAAGCGACTTTCTGGGCAAGCGACAAGTGTATCTGTGAGCCCTAGTAAATACGATATCATCACGTTCATTCGTGTGAGGCTAGCCGAGGACGAAACCCCAGATGCCATGGACGGCAGCCTGGAGGCGGACATGCTTGAGAAGATTCCCAAAAGTGTATCGGAAATGTACGTAGGGGTAATGATATGGGGACCCCATCCCATATTATCAGCTAATAGGTATATCTAGGTTTCTACTGGTTTCCTTAAATATTAAGGCAATCTTACAAAAAATCGACAGTCTACCGGAGACGAGAAGAACGCAGCAAAATGACAGACGGATTGGGGTTGGAAGATGCTTACGGTGCGACGATAGAGCGGGTAAGCGCTCAGGATGGTGATAAATCCAGACTCGGGATGGCAGCACTGATGTGGATCAGCCATGCGGAGCGGCCTTTGAGGGCGGATGAGCTCTCTCGCACCCTAGCGGTCGAGCTAGGCTCCACAGATTTCAATGCTGGCAACGCCCCTTCGATCTCGCCATTGATGGGCTGCTGCCAAGGGCTTATCGCTGTGGATAAGGAAGCATCAGTTGTGCGACTGATCCACTTTACCCTCCAAGAGTATCTTTCCGCTCACCCCGACATCTTTAGTAGACTCCACTCGGCCATGGCAGAAATCTGCTTGACCTTTCTGAATTCCCAGCAGATCAGTGCCCTTTCGGCCGACCCCGCTCCTGACAACCGAGACATGCCTTTTCTAGAATATTGCTCCGTATACTGGGGGTCCATGCCAAAAGGGAGCTATCGGACCATGCTAGATCGCTTGCCCTGAAGCTACTTCGGGAGTTTGATGGCCAAATATCCACCAAACTTCTTTTAGCACGAGTAATGTATCTTCATCTCTGGGATCGCGATACTTCGCTTTTCAGTGGACTGCACTGTGCATCGTTCTTTGGAATTGTTGTGGTTGTAGCTGCATTGATAGAGACAGAATGTTATGATATTAACAAAGGAGATATCTTGGGATATACCCCATTTGCATGGGCTGCTCGCAATGGACGTAAGGATGTGGTCGGAATACTACTCGGACGGGAAGAGATCAGCCCCGACAAGCCGGCAAATGGCGGCCGAACTCCGCTCTCGCTTGGCGCTGGGCAGGGACACGAGGGAGTGGTGAAAATACTACTCGGAAGGGAAGAGGTCAGCTCCGACAAGCCATATACATATGGCCGAACACCGTGATCGTATGCCGCTTGGAAGGGACATGGGGGAATTGTAACACTACTCGGACGTGAGGAGGCCAACCCTGATAAGCCAGATAACGACGGCAGAACACCGCTCTCGTACGCCGGTAGTAATGGACATGAGGAAACAGTGAAAATTCTACTCGGACGGGAGGAGGTCAACCCTGACAAGCCAAGCAATTCCGGCAGGACACCGCTCTCGTTTGCCCCCTAGAATAGACACGAGCGAGTGGTGAAAATATTACTCGCGCGGGAAGAGGCCAACCCAAATAATCCACATCATGACGGCCAAACGCCGCCCTCGTATGCCGCTAAACGTTATCATTGGAGTGTAGTAGAGCTGCTATAGTCTCGCAAAGCGACAAAGCCCCGCACCGTTCGAGGGCGAGGTGCTACCGCTTTGTGGAAATCATCGCCATTCTCTCCCATTCGGAGTACGTTACTCACTCAGGTTATCCCCGAACATCACCGTTTTCAGGCGAAGGAAATCCCATGAGATGGGCCCGGGAATTCACATACTGTTGCATGTCACCAGACCCGCATGAACCTCCTTCGGTACCGTAACCACTCGGTACATAGAGACCGTTGCCAAGCAGAACACGTATATGATCACCATCAAGCTAAACTATTTACAGAAAAAAAAAAAAGTGAAACGTATAAAAAAGATTGAGGTTTTCAACATGAGTATCCAGTACCACCCATGAGCTATCCATATCTCTACCAATATACCAAGGACTTTAACCCGTTCATCTAGGGCTCATCGAACAGAGCAAATTCAAGGCCGGTGTTTGTAGAATCAGAGGTCACCGGGAGTTCCACATTTTCCCGTTCCAAAAGCCCATAGCCCATCTCGCCCTCAGACCTCGCCCAATCACCAAGAATGAGTTTGCCTAGACCAAATCCTTTGATGTTAAGCTCATGATCACATGAGCCATCAATGGGTAAGGATATACCTGTATCTCTAAAGGATTGAATAATGATTTTCCGTCGTGATTGAGCCTTATTCCACTCTTCCCAAGCTTTTCCAACTGCTTGTATGGTAACAATATGGTGTTGACTGGTGCTCCATCTTTCAATATCCTCAAGAGCTTCTTTCTCTTCTCGAATTTCCTCCATGAACTCCTTAATTAAGCCTTTAAAAGGCTTATTTAGGGCAACATCTAAAGGTTGAGTAAGTGGGGTTGTACCAGTAGGAATGAGGGAAGAGGTGATTTTGTGTTTGCGACAGGTTTCAATAACAGAGGAGGTAAGATGGGCTCGATAGTGATCAAAAACAAACAAGGCTCTTTGGTTTCCAGAAATTGTAGGATAAATTTCTTAAAGAGGACTTCGTTCATCCAACCAGTTGGTGAAAACTCCACATGAACGTGATTATCCCACAGATGAGATTCACGTTCCCTTATCTTGGCCCCTGTGGTTGCTGTAAAAATAAGAACAGGAGGTACCCGAGGCACCCCATCGGCAAATATACAAAGAAAAAGTGTATATTGCCACTTTTCTGATCCAGACTGAGTACTTCTGGACCATACAGTTCTTGCCCCTTGTATATCATATGTCCCACCAGCTAAAAATTCCCATGGGAGAGGAGTCTCATCCACATTGCAAATACGGTGTTCAGGAATTCCACCTTGATCATCATTACATATGTAGTGAAGAGAGAGGGGACTTGGAGAGGCCTGGAGGGGAGAAGAAACCAGAGGGGTGAGGGTTCGATTTCGTCGATTAAATCTTAACCAGCTCAAAATATCCTCCTTATAGCTATCTGGTGGAGACTGAGCCATATTGGTAACAAACCGCAAAACAACACGATGACGAGATAAGAATCTATGAAACCAGCCTTGGGAGAATACAAACAATCATGGCAGAAGATCAGGATATGTTGTTTTCCAAAGTTCCTTTGCCTTTCTGCGAAACCATCCATCTCTTACTGGACGACCTTGAGCTTGACAGGCTATAAAAGCCTCAAATAGCTTTAGCTCCATCTCCGGCCAGATACACATAAAGGTTGCCAGAGTATCACGACACAAGCCATCTCCTCCTACCTGTTTCACAATCTTGTGCAAAACCTCAGGCTTCCTTCACCTGCCGATAGTGCTCTTGGGAATTTTGAAGAAGGCCGAGGCCTCATCAAGTGTCGGAGCTCTCATCTTAATGGTGGTGTTTTGTGCATCATTTGGTACCCAGTAGAACTCCAGCCAGTTCAACACCACGATCTTCTGCCGTCGGGTGTAGGTTCGCTCCACCCTCTGCTTTGGTGTTACCTACTCATTGCCTAATTAGCTATCGCCCGCATATGCTGTGTAAGTAACATGACTGGCACATACCGTAAGCCTTATTTTCCGGTGATTGAGAGACTTTGGTTGAGGTCCTCGATGTCTCAATCCTCGCTTGTTCGCATCCTTCTCCTTCAATCTTCTCAGAGGTGTTCTTGTGGGTGGCATCGTTAAAGATTTCAGTTTTGTGATCGATTTCGCGTGCTTTTGACCGTACAGCCAGAGGTAAGGTGTTGTTGTTTTAGTGATTCTAGCCGAGCTCCAAAAGCGGATAGCCTTGAAAATCACCTCCTTGGCAACGGTCTCTATGTACTGAGTGGTTACGGTACTTGCCTATAGTCGAGTTAAGATTTACGAGTTTCTGTTTACAAACCACTAAGAGCTTGGCCCGCGGGGCGGAAGTGGTTCTATTTTTGTGAGAAGGCTTCATAGCCCGCAGTTTTCACCCTATCGTATTTAATTTTCTTACCGCTGTAAATTCTCGCCCGCGACTCCTTTCTTCCAGTTTAGTTTTTTTTTCTCTTCTTCCTTTTCTCCATCCCCCGAAAGATTGATGTGCCAGATATTGAGTGTTATTAGATGCAGAAAAAACTGTGCATGATTGCGTCAGGATTTCTGAGGCGGTTATAGACAATTGTACAAAGACTTACTATCTAACTTAACTGCAAACTAAACATTAATATCATACTCCAATAACAGGCGCTCTTATGCCCCTTATGTAAAAAGGTGGAAACCATACAAAGACTACAAATCACAGAGTAAGAAAAATGGTGATATTGCAAAAATAGAGACAATGTGAGTACTAAGTTAGATCAATTAGAGTTTCAGAAATATGGTTTTTTCAAAAATATTATCATATTTTTATGGTAACATGCCAAACAGGCCTTATTTATTTAGGATCTGCACTCAAGCTAGGTCTAATTGTACATTTGGATAACAACACAGAGATATCTCATTCCGGAGAGGTTGACCTTGCAGTAACAAATGAGTCTATAGAACGAACCGAGGGCGTAACAGTCCTGGTCACCGATTTCACACTGGGGGCCACTTCTGACGCCGCGCATGAGGACACTTCGAGGATAGTTGAGAGTCCGTCAAAAGCATCTGTTTCATGAGAGTTTTCTGGTTGCCCGGCTGGCATCCTTCCGAGAGGTGTAGATGGTGCAGATGGTGCAGATGGTAAACCACTAGCACACGGTTCATCTGGGTTCTCCCTTCTACGCACGGATGGTACCCCTCCGACCTGCAGCTCAGACTGATGCAGTTTAAAAGCTTTGTGGGCTCGGTTATGACGACGACGACCGGCAGGCTCAATGATATCGAAATATGCTTCGTCCTTGATTTCCGTATACTTTTTCAAGGTGTCGGATATCATCTGCATGCCACCCAGAACTTTTTCCTCTTCGTAGCGCCCAGCGACAAGCTGTATTGCAATAGGTTGGTTATACATTTCGCGGGGATTGTCTGGAAAGCTTGTTAGCTGTGACCCCTACATTTAGGAAGAAAGGGAGCAAACATAATTTCCAATTAGCTGCGTCAGAGTCGTTTCTAGGCTTATATAGCTTCCACTCGAAATCCTTTTTATGGATCTTGATTGCATCTGCTAACACGTAGCCAACGTTCGGAAGGACAACAGCAGAATAATCAAGCACGTTCCAGATCTTAGTGTAGCCTACCCATGCTGTATGCTTATGTTCAACACCAACATGCGGCATTACAGGTGTCAAAAGGAGATCCAGTCCTGCCTTTTTCCAACGATCAAGGTATGCCTTTTGAATGTTGCGCTTCTCGACCGAGAGCTTCCAGTAGCAAGGTATATCAATCGCGTTGGCAGCCATTTGCGGACCAAAGAGCCGCTGGCAATGTTCAATGAAATCTTCCCCGGAAGCCTCAACGGCTGAACGAACGTCCACACCTCCATCAGCTTTATAGAATTTGTCCATGACAGCGATACCTTCATAGTGGAGTTCAGGATTCCACGGAATAATCTCATGGCCGTTTCTTTCCAGGACCGTGGCAACCCACTTGAGAAGCCGGGCGATTGGAGGATGAACTCTAACCACGCCATCATCAAGCATGAGGCCGATCCGGAGTTTCTTGCTCAACAACGTCGACCGGTAAAGATCTTCCCGCCAAGGTATCGGGACAACCTTTGGGTCTAAATTATGGGTATTTGATTGGATCACTTGGCGCGTTATGAAGGTAAGGGATTGAGGGGTCCGAGTCATTGGCCCAATTACCGAGGGAACATGCCCTTGTCCATCTGTAGAAACTGTAACACCGTGATATGGAAGTCTGTAGCTCTATTTTTTGTCAGCAGAGAATAAGTGTGGAGTAGAAGATAACTTACACTAGGCCGAAGCCCCCAACATCCCACCAAGGCAGATGGGATCCTGCAACTCCCACCAATATCCGTTCCCCAGCCCACAAGAGTACCATTCATTGCCAGGAGAACAGCCTCGCCTCCGGTGCTCCCACCAGGTGTGTAATCGAGATTTCTTGGATTGTTTGTGCGTCCCCATACATTGTTGTCAGTCTCACACCACATCAGGCTCTGTGGGACATTTGTTTTAGCGAAAACTATTGCACCTTGTCCCTGGAGCACTTCAACCAATGTTGACGGAGGTAGGCCTTTTGCATTGCCGATGAAAGATGCATATCCTATAGTCGAGTCAAACCCCGGAACATTGAACTGATCTTTGACGGTGAAGGGTAAGCCATGAAGAGGGCCACGTTGGTCCGGCGGTAATTTATCTAGCGCTTTTGCTCTGTTTAAAGCTTCGATAAATATAATCTCGGTCAAGCAGTTGGTCTGTCGAAATTAGCAACGGACGTCTAGCTATCAGAAAAAGAAAATATACCAATTGCTGAATGATAGTTGCACTGTAAACTCAGATTAGTCCCCAATTCTGTACAATTTTAGTATTCCCAAGACCGCCTACCGCTTGATATATGCTATCGCCACATCGATGCACCTCCATTGTCCAGTTCTTAGTTTCTCTAACACCTGCTCAACATCCGCAAGCTCGGTTATCTCGAAATCCCTATACGGAAGAAGATCCTGGTTGATCTCCCATTCAAAAAAGTTGTCAACTTTTCTAATCTCGGGAGGCGGAAGTCTAGTCTCCGGAATTTTGAAGAAAGCGATTAACCGGTCACGTTCTGCACGTTTTTTTTCGCAGCTTGTCTTCCAGACAGGCTCCTTGGCCACAGTTCTCGATTCAGAACTTGAAGGGCACGGCAAATTATCCGAATCAATCGTTTGACCAATGTCTATCGATCCATCACGAGAAGGGGACCTGTCGCCTCCGCCCACAGGCATATTTGCCCAGGTCTCCGAACTCAGGGTATTTTGTGTGTGGCCTCCCGACGTCAAAGACAGCTGGCGGTTCATTCTTGCCTCTTCAAAGTCGGACACCCTCCTATTACCCGAGACGCTAGAAAAGCGGCGATTGCGAGTCAACAAAAGCGGAGTGGGAGGCCTACTGCAATTGAATCTCTCAAGTTGATTTATGAGTGATTGCGTAACCACAGTATTATTGGGATCCTGGGCCCCCCTCTCTTCGTTGTCGTCGACAATTGCCCGGAAGTGCCTAATTTCTCCCGGTTCGGTTAAAGGGTCACGGCTACAACCGGTATTGTGGTTATCGGACACGGAACTTTCCCCCCTGACAGGCCCAGAATAAGAAATGTCGGAATGAGAATCAAATGAAGTGCTTGTGGGAACCGAAAACCTTCTTCTATGCCTTGCCCAAAAACTCAAACTCTCGCTGGAACCGGGGTCCGGAGAATCGGGCACGGCAGGATCGCCGGCGGAGATTAAACGCTCGTCCTCACGAGGTGTGCTAGCCGAGCTAGAGCGAGTTAGCCCCATTCTGAATTTCCTAGTTAGTGCCATCCAGATCAAGTCACGATTGGTGCTTGGAAACTGTAATGGCGAGATAGGACGGTGGGGCAGGCGGGGCGGCGGTAAGGAAGGAAGCGGGAGGTGAGAGTGCAGTAGGGGGAGAGCCGGACAGCTTGTAACCAAGAGGCCCCATATCGTTGAATTCTTGGTTAAAGACCCAATCTCAACAGACAGAGGGCATTGGGGACGTGAATAAAGATTTGGGGGTTTTGTTTGCCTGGTTGTGGGGTATGTACACTGTACAGTACTGCACAGCACAACACCGGTACTATACAGCACAGCACCATACCAGCAGGAGACCCGACCCCCTCAAACCCACAAGGACGGTACAGTACTGTACAGCACAGCACAGCACCGTGCAGCAAGGTATCATAGGAGATATCGCAGTCCATATAGTAGTCTATTGCTTGTCTACCCTACGAGTATCCTTCAACAACAAAGAATGGAGGGACCCTGTTGCCAAAACACAGTCTATGGATTAGCGCAGGCTTGTTGTTTGCTCAAAGTCTCGGAAAAAGCCGCGTGAGGCTCTCTCTGCAACTTCCCACCCCTAGCTTTGGCCTCAACACCACCATCGCATAGAGAATCCCTATCAGCAGCACATTTCTCCCAATACTTTGCACCATAACACCTATTATTATTATACACTCCGAAATATCTTGATTGCCGGTCATTTTATCCCTAATGCATACAACCTATGAAGCCTTTTCCTCGACCCTACCGAGCTCCTACGCCGGTAGGGTCGGATCACGCGTTGACACCACCGAGACATCTCATTCTTCTCACTCCTCTTCTTTCCCACCCCGCTGAAGAAACCGACTTCCACTAACCGACCCCCTTCAATAGTCCCCATAAGAGACAGACCTTAGCCCTTCCCTACAAGCCCCTCCCTAAATTCAATTCCCCATGAAAAGATCGGCCCCCGAAACTTCCCCCGGGTACCATACCGGCACCGAGACCACTGATGTTCTGGTCGTGGGAGCTGGCCCCGCTGGCCTTATGCTTGCGTATTTTGTTCCGACCCCCCTGAATTATTTGTTCCTCGGGGCTAATCGGATGCGGTTTCAGAGCTCAGCTCGTCCGAGCGGGCACCCCCACCAAAATAATCGATGAGCGAGTCGGCAAGACCTCTACCGGACGAGCGGATGGTCTCCAACCAAAGACACTCGAAACATTCAAACAACTCGGAATTGCCGACGGGATTTTGAAAAAAGGGGTCAAAATCTATGATTACTCCTTCTGGAATTCCTACCCCAACAAAAAACTTCATCGCACGAATCGTGATGCTCACTTCCCGCCGGTGGTCGACGTATTGGAGCCGTATATCCTACTCGTGCATCAGGGAATGATTGAGGAATTGTTCCTGGAGGACATGGAAGCCCGAGGTGCTCATGTTCAACGATCGAGCACATTTGAGTCGTATACCCTTGACGAAAACCCAAATGCTGAATATCCTATCATCGCTAAGTACAAGCACAACGGAGGAGAGAAGGTCACTAGTGCAAAGTATCTCGTCGGATGCGACGGTGCGCATAGCGCTGTTAGGCGCAGTATGCCTGGAAACGAGATGCAGGGCGAGAGTGTAGACGTGTTTTGGGGAGTCTTGGATGGGGTTATTGAGACAGATTTCCCGGATCTGTGGAGCAAATGGTGAGCATTTTGCTGATACTCCAGAGATGGTGCTGAGAGATACAGTATTATTTCTTCCCATGACAAAGGAACTATCCTGTCCATCCCCCGGGAGAGGAACATGACGCGTCTCTACATTGAGCTCAGCACCGGATCAGAAAACACAAAGATATCCAAAGCTATTGCGAATCAAGATTTTGTCATGGCTCGCGGGAAAGAAATACTCGCGCCATTCACCGTAGACTGGAAGAGCGTTGAATGGTTCGGCTGTTATCAAAGTAATTCCAATTACCCCTAGTCTTCGGACTCTGCTAAGTTTATCAGTTGGTCAAAGAATCGCTTCAAACTTCTCTCACGCAAACCGAGTTTTCATCGCCGGAGATGCCTCTCACACGCATTCGCCAAAAGCCGCCCAGGGAATGAATGTTTCCATACATGACACTTTCAATCTAGCCTGGAAACTATCCTTAGTGTTGAACTCTACTTCGCCAACCTCTCTTCTCGGGTCTTACCCCACGGAGCGCCGCAAGATTGCTCAAGATCTGATATCCTTTGATTACGAACATGCAAACGCTTTCGTCAAGAACGACCAAGTAGCCCTTGCAGAAAATTTTGCCAAAAACATTCGCTTTATTTCCGGTGTAGGCGCTGTCTATGACGCCAATACTCCCCTCACAACTCCTTCCTCGACACCCGGGCTCGGATTGATTCCCGGAGAACTGCTTCTTCCAGCCAGGGCCATCCGATACGTTGACGCGAATCCGGTGGACATTCAATTGGATGTTCCGCTAAGAAATCAATTCAAGGTATATTTCCTTACAAGTAATTACCACTCTGCCCTCCAACTGCTCTCGGAGATCTGCGAGAGAATTTCAGCCCCAAATACGATCATCTCCCGTGCCTCGAAGAAGTCCCTTCTTGCGCCACACTCCCCCCCAAAAGTTGAAACTGACGAATACATTCAACCTGATCGCTATGTTATCCCCAACCTCTCCCGCGTCTTCACCTTCGGCACCATCACGCAAAGCCCGCAGAAGGATATCGAATTTACAGACTTGCCAGCACTGCTTAGACCCTACAGGTGGACGCTGTACAACGATTACTTGGGGGAAAAGGCCAGCCCTACTAAGAAGTGGGCAGGTAAGCGTGGGCTAAGCGATGGCGAAGTGATGACTGTCGTTGTTAGGCCTGATGGATATGTTGGCGGTGTAGAGGTCTGGGGACAGGGCATGGGCGAGATGGCCGTTAGCTGGTTGGAGGGATACTTTAAGGGTGTGCTGGCTATTTGATTTTTTGATATGTTTTAGATTATCTGCACATGTTTCGTTTATCGGGAGGTTCTGCTACGGCCGTCGTAATAGGAACTGTACCTATCGCCAGAGAAACAACGCTAACTATTCCAAATTTGTATAAATACGCTGTGGCTCAACTTTTGTAAAGTCTTCTTAAATAAAGCGGTTGTAAAAAGGTTTTGTTGACATATCTGTTGGCAAATACCACTCTCCTCCAAGTCTCATATTCATTATCCCCCCTCATCTTTATTCCGAGTGACAAGAACAAAAATGTCAACACCAGAGGCAGGTTCAATACCGAAGATACTCCCCAAAGTCTACCTCATCCCATCCACAATTATCCAGACGAAACACCCTTGGCTCATAGCGTATTGGCTGCCGTGGAAGGGCATACGAATGCTACTTAACCTCCCGCTCTCCCTCCAAGCGTAAACGCACTCGTTAGATATGGCTTGCGTAGGCTACGAGAAGAATCAGAAAGAGAAGAATATTTCTTGGATGATGCACTCTTTCCATATCTATTATCAGAAGTTGGAAATGTCAAGAGGCGGGACAGGGCTGATAGCATGGAGTATGGGAAGGTGAGGACAAGAACCATATCCCAACTGATGTCAAGTTGCGTTATCAACTTTACCTAGCAAAACCTGAAGAAAAGAATCGTCCATCGCCACAACAGACTTTGCCAAGGTTTAAACACAGTTCCTATTACGACCGTCGTAGTAGAACCCCCCTAATGGCTCGTTTAATAATTCCTCCTCTCTCCTTTGCAAGGATTGAACAGAAATTGCACCTCCCTGATACACAAGTACAAAAGGCACCGACCAAACACTCTTCGGTCAAGAAAACGTCAAAAGCACTAGACCACTTTAGAAATCCTAGGCACAATGCATCACTCGGCTTCTGGCTTTTGATACCCCCGTGAACCGAGGTGAATAGGAGACAGAAGCATACAGGCACGAGTGGTATCATAGAAGTGACTCGCCTGGCTCCCTAGGAGGGATGAATAGGCCTTGAATACATGAAAACGCTTACATATGTCACACTACGCACAGCGCACAGACATCTCTTTGACACCCTGCGGTAGGCTAGATGCGGCAGCAACAATATCTCTCGGCGATACTGAACACCCTCACTTTTCACGCATCCTTATCAATCTTCATTCATACACTATGAGGGTCATATTGGTGTGGACCGCCCTATGCCAAGTACTCCTCGCCGCCCAGTTGGACGGCGCCGGTTTTCAACTTTCTTTCCCTTCCCCACCATTCCCCCCCCCACGGATACGAGTACCATAATATTACAGTCGGCAATCGTAGAAGAATGACAGGGTGTTGTGGATGATTCCGGAAGTGACAGGAGTGCGATGGGCCATTCAGGAGCATTATGGATCGTTCCGGTGATTCAACGATTCACGGGGAAGTTCCTTTAGACATGTCTTTCCTTTGTTATCACGGGAGTGTACGGAGGTATAGGGACATGCATGGAGGAGGGAGGATATGCGCGGTGATCTATGGAGGGATAGGAAGGCTTTGATCCCGTTATACACACACTCCTGTCTTCACCGCTAGTTTAGAGAGTGAGGAGATGAAAAAGAAAATAAAGTTTTTGGCCGGACCCTCCCCACGCACTGCCGAAGTTCAGAGCCATTCCTCCCACTAATATGCCGCGATATTAGCTAGTCACCTCACAGTCATTCATACCCCCCCCCCGCGACGATTACTACTCTATTTTTGTCTTGTTTATCTTGTTTCATCTCTATTGGATGAAGCACAATCAGCTCATGGGCCTTCTCTTACACGCCCAGTAGGAATTACGGTATTAGCATCAGCTAGACAGGAAAAGGAAAGAAAAAGAATACAAAACACATCCCGGTCATCTCGCCTTGTTAAGGGTTTAGGAAAAGGTATCGTCATGGTTGTGCGACGGAATTGAAAACTTTATCATAGCAATGTCATGAGAGCAAATATTAGGTCATATATCGGCCCCCAAATTACCTCTTTCTACCCTTTGAATACCGATCCTACTGATCCCAATTGCCTTACCGGTAGGCAGAAGGTTCTCCTCCGAGCCTACCTCTCACAAGGAAAAAAGAAAGAAAAAAACATCAAGTTATCTGCATACAAGTGCAATAAGACCCGCAAGTACAACATCTGTACAGCGCGATACACAATTGCTCTTACCAAATGATCGACACTGTGCCAAATGCCTAATAGTCCTGAGCCTATATACCGGTATCTGGATGTAAGCAAGGTATCATAGTTTTCCACAAAAATCTATCTTACCTTACCATTATTACTGATCGACCCGAAGTTCATTACTGATTCTGTTTTTATTTTTTACACCTTCCCTACCAGTGTCTGAGACAGGTCAATAGGCAACTCTCTCCAATTACTACAAACCCACCGTTGTGCAAACTTCAGGCTATATCTAACATTGTCAGCCCCGATATATAATGGTATACACTCATTATTATCGAAGAATACCGACGCAAGACCCTTGTCATCTCTGTTCCTAATACCGACAAGGGGCAGCACAAAAATTTCCACCGTCTCAGCTGTCCAGGAGATACTGGTAGAGCTAAGTTAGACTGGCGCCAATAGGGTGCTCATATCAGGAAACACTCGTATCACCTCACCGGCGCGGTCCGGTGATGAACAAGCAGGAAGCACTTCTTCCGCCAAGTTATAATCACCGCTTCACAGGCGTTCCTCACCTTACCCCGTACCCTATTCTAACCCGTTGCACAGTAGAGTAACGCCGGTGGGTTCCTACTTGAGTGGCTTGGCCGATCCTAGTCGGTCCTCACCCGACAGGCGTAACGCAGCCAACGCCGGCGATACCTAGCTTAGCTAAAATAAATTTGTTGAACGATATGACATTTACAGTCGCCCCGCCGTCCCCCGCCTCCATATGAAGACGAACATATCTCCCCAATTGCCGTCCTCGCCCCGCCTGGGCGGATGACGAGGGACACTGCATACAAGCCCCAATATTGCCGGAGAGAAAAAAGAAAAAAAAGAAAAAGGGTGAAAAAAGTAATGTACTGTACTGCACCGCAAAACAAACTTTCACCCCACATAAAAAAACTATCGTGAGAGCTCAAATCATTGAAGTCCTGTGCAGTTGGTGTTGCCTCATCTTATAGACCAGGGTCCAGTGTTTGTTTGTTTTTGTTTTTGTTTTTCTCCTCTTTTTCGTTTTTCATCATGTCTTTCGAGGGGCCAGAAGCGCTTTTTTTTTTTTTTTTCTCCCTCCGAGAAAAAAATATTTTCAATATTATGCACTCTTGTGCATACTGTACTGTACTGTACTCTAGTATTATACCTTCCAGATATCATACAAAAATGAAAAAAGAAGAAAAAAACAACAACAACGGTTTCACACGAACTGGTTTCACATAACTTGGCAACGAACGGTAGAATAACTCAAGGACCGTCGGCAATCTCTCTCTTTTCCCCGAAATGACATGACAATTTTTGCCGGAGGATCTTTTGGCCAGGGTGAGCGCTTTAGCGATTTTGCTTGGAATTCTTGGCACGGTGCGCCACTCTAAGCGAGGACGAGGGGAACGCACTGAAATCTTTTGCGAGCACGAGAAGGAAAAAAAAAAAAAAAAAATCTAACACTTCGTTGGATTTGTCTTTTCACTGTTTTTTATTTTTATTTTTATTTTTTTTACTATCTCGTAAAGATGAGGCGGTGCTTTCCCAAGGCTTCACTTTTTCAATTGTATATTTCTTGGGGCGCTGGTATTATATCCGAAAGGCTCGTTGCTAATTGCATGGTATCGCGCTGAAAAGTTTACCACCAGGCGGACCAATGTCAGCCCATCAAATGTTGCTTACCGTACAATACACAACAAAGCAGCAACGGAACAGCAAGAAGTTGTGAAGAGCCAACACGCCAAAAGGAGTTCAAAAGTACAGTACTGTACATAGAATAAATGGCAGTCAGAGTTCCATCAATTTTTCCGACTTTTTTAAGCTCAACGTCTCTAGTTTGAACAAGGTATCCTGATCACGACAGCTATTCGGCGTAACATGATAGAGCCAAATGAGAAGGTGTCACTTCCCCAAGAGACGGTCCGGCTCGCCAAGGCCCGATCTCTCCGACCACAAGAGAAGCTTAAAAAAAAAATTCAATCCTCGCCTCTGACTACCCGTAATTTCGTCCTTCTTCCCACCCAGCGTGAGATCGGGCCCGCGTGTGGTCGAACAGAGGTTTTGCAAATTTTTGTAAGTGTTACAGCTATTCACCCCGGCTACGACTTTTAAAATTCCTGCCCAGTACTGTACATGTATGCACCCCCGCCTGCCGCTGCCCTAAGGGAGGCGTTCAATCCCTGTATCGAAAAGGGGAAGGAAAAAACAAAACACCCCGTTTTTCCGATGTCAAGTTTCGAGTTGATCGGTCAGTTTCTTGGGATAGGCAAAAAACGTTACACGCAACAAAAGTTTTTCAACATCGGGCTGAGAAACCTTATGATTTTTCCCGCTACGGATAGGATACCCCCAGAGAAAGTCCCGGATTCTCAGATGCTGTTTTGCAGGCAGCGTGTCATATGGTACGTTTGGCGGGGTTGTCTTTGCCAAGGATGTTATTCGCGATGCCCCCATGTCTCCCGAGATATTCTCGTCTTTCCCCCCTTTCTGCCAAAGTAGGGAATTCTCGACTACATAACACATCGTCCGATCATCCCCGTACAGTATTTTAATGCCAGCACACGATAGCATACCCGGCCGAGATTCCGTGGGTCCCCAACGCTGGGAGGAGAGAGAGCTTTTCCGCAATTGTAATACGGAGCAAAGATAGGAGGACCTGCTCGGGATAGGAGCACCTCGGGAAAGTTTTACCCGGTATCACAGTTTCGAGTCTGCTCTTGCCCGTAATGTCTGGTCCCACGGTCCCGCATGGTCCCACGCCGAGCACAGTAAGCCCCCGTAGAGTGGAAAATATACATATTCGTGGATTATGATATGTGATGGTTCGGAATAACTCGCGGATTAGGAGAATCTATCCCCACGATACTATCTTCCGCGGTAGGTCCCAAGTTGATAGGATGGAGAAGTATTGCGATGCACCAGTAGAGTACCGGTGCTGTCGGGGTGCTGTTGTGATGTGGGCACTGTGCAGTACAGTACCGCGCCGTTAAGCCTTTAGTTCTCGACCACCGTACTGCACAGTACTCGTACTCCATCAAACCACTGCATCGCCCATATCCCTGGCCCACCCGACCCGGACAGCTCGACCATGGCGCTCCAGTAGCGGGTCGGGTGCCCATCATTTTCTCATTATGCAAAACACACCTATCCATCACATGCCTACTCCCAAGACATGACCCCCGACATACTCGAGTAATGCTTACATTGCTAACGTGCGCAGTCTTAGCCCCCCATAAGGCAAGGCAAGCAGCCGTCGTCTCCATTCGCTTACCACAAACCTTGAGCTGCCTAGTCTCTAGTGTGAATGAACGCGAAGAAGATAGTATGATGCAACGACGATTAGGCCTCGTCGTCATCGCCATGTGTCCCCAATCCCCTCTGACCAGGAGATGTGGGATGAGGCTGAAAATACCGGCCGGATCAAACCCCCTTACTCGTTCACTCAACTTTTGGACGGATCTCTCTCCTGGGCGGGGTACGACCTTAACATGCAGTAAGAACCGGCCTATTCAAGATTCTTTGAAACCACCAGACTACCATTGATACCGACTGTCAGTACTGGTGCCTATCGGGGGGTGGAAATGGTACAAGTTTGGTGCTCTAGCATACAGTGCTCACGCTCATAATTTCCAATTGAAGACTAATGCAGGAACCAGTGCCTCGTCGGTCAGCCAGCAGGGCAGATCAAGCTCACTGAGCTAAATAACCGAACCCCACCCGAAACAGGTCTAACCCGGCTGCCACGCCATGTGGCATCCGGGCATCCAGTCAGAGGCCACGAAACTACGCTCCGGACTCGAGCGGACTGCTCAGTGGAAAAACAACGAACAAGCTACTGTTCATATGGTTCCCCACTTTGGGCTGGGCTGCAACGGCTGTTTCCGCGACATCTCTGGGCAAATATGTCCATTTCGAAACGGATCTGTGTATAGTACTAGGGGTTGAGGGTAAGTGAGGTGAAGGGGGTATGATTGGCTTGTGAGCTTCTTTATCCACTTAAATACCGGTATGATACATCCTAAGGCAATTGGGGTAGGAGTGGTCGAGGGTTCGTTTTTCCATCAAAAAAAAAGAGCCAGGATTGGTAGTCCATATGGCTATGCTCGCCGAATGTTCGCCAGTGAAAGCCGGAGTCTCCTCGCTTCTGCTCACCCCCCACGCATAAAGTCATAGCATGCATGGGATTTCGCAATGCCGTTGCTGGAAGTTGGAAGTTGGGCTGTCCGATCTAGATGACAACAGCAACGATCTGACCGGGCTTCATTGAGACAGCCTGCGTACGAACAGAAAAAGAATTCGTTTGGATGCCAAGCAACGGAACCTCTCCGTGCAGTGCTTAAGCTACTGGTTCCACCATTTTCATTCCCTTGGCCGTTTGCCTAGAACGAGCACGGGCTATTTGTCACCAATACCGCAGTGATTCTCCCACCCGAGTGATTCCCTTGAGAACCCAAGATTGTGCTTCACCTCGATGGCGGGCTCCGATGAAACGCTTTTGCGAAATGGTTTCCCGTTTCAAGCGCCGTGGCTTTTGCTGTGGTGTACGACAGCCTGGTTGGAAAAAAATTGTAAAACAGAGGTCAGAAACACGATCGTTTTCTCCCAGAATCTGCACAAGTATACATCCCGGGATTGAAAGTGCCTCCCCGATGACATCGACTCGAGCACTCGGGCGCAGGTGTTCTCGTACTCTCCCGGTATGTGGCGCGACAGCGGATGTCGTGCTACGCCAGACAAACCAAAGAGATTTTATACAAGCTTTAAGTGTATTTTCCTGAGCGATTAATACGTATCGATCAGGTGCCCGGCCCACCCCGACGCTGGGCTAAAATTTCCACTCTTTACTGTTAGTGTGGGGGATTGCTGCCAGTAGCTCTTGCTCTCGATATGGTTTGTGACACCCAGCTACAGCCCTCCCACCAACAAAAACCCCTACAAGAAATGTATCAAAACTCGACTACGATAACTATTTCCAGATACCGATCCCCATACCAATGAGGGATCAGGGGAAATAAATCCGCGGCTCTGGTTGACTAGACAAGGTAAATAATTTGTATGGGAGGTACAGTACGTAGGTAATAGCCGTAAGAACTCGAATACCGGTAAATGAGCCTTGTGCTATGTACTCCAGAATTTCCTCCCCTGGAAAAGGGGGGAGAAACGCACCAAAAAGTTTGCCCTCCGAGATAAAAAAAACACCAGACCTTACTAGGAGGGGCAAGTCCAACGTCCTAGCACAAGGACCGTTGATTCGAGTTCTTACGGTATCGGACCCCATCCAAGCAGCCAAGGCTGGGCCAAGGCCCACTACCACTACTCGAGTGCGAGAATATAGGGCACTAATAAGTCCTATCTAGGCTAAAGCACATACCAAATTTGAATTAGTGAATCGAGAAGGCTTCATCTAGGTGTCGCACACCACGCGTGCCCCGGGAGGTCTGGTTTTTGTTTGCCAGAGTGCAAATGTAACTACAGGAACCCCTACTCGCTCGGGTCGGGCATGCTGATTGCACACCTCTTTGACGGCAACCACACCGCCGGTTTGGGAGACCACAGATTTGCGCGAATCAGCCTACTATTCGTGGTCCCCTCGGACCGAGTTATATTCTCGGATCCCGGACTTTTTATGATGAATGGCTCGAACGGTATCATTAGACCTAGTCCCTCCGTGGAAAATGTTAACCGGTGCGTACCCGGGAAAGGGGCCTGGGTCATGAGTACCCGGGAACAGGGCGGATATATCTCGCATACAAGTAGTGGCTCGGATACGCCTAGATACCGGTACCGGTATTTTACCATATATCTCTCTAATCCCCGTTTTTGGCACGCCGGAAAAAAATTTAGTTCGAGGTTACACGAATCGGAGCAAGGGCCGACCAGAGACCTTGTGGCTCATGTCTCAGCTCGCGCCAAGACAAAACCAAGAGCTCGAGTGACAGAAGGTGAGGAGTCGTATCTACTCCTCATCACACCTCACATGCCAAAATAACATGGGTTTCATTAGGCCGGTTGTACTTGCATTAATAAGGCGCTTGCTGCGGCTTGTACTGGAGAACATTTTCCAGCTGAGTTCCGTTTTTCACTGCACGATGGTCCCCCACTGCATTACCGTTTCAATAAACCCCACTAATAGTTCCTTGACCGCCGTTAGCCTACTGTCTCGCCGGGGGTGCCGCCCATGGAGATTGAGAGCAAGCTGATCCGGGATTCACGCGTATGAGCTGCACCGAGCAAAGAATTCGCCTGAAGTAAAACTCTTAGCAGCTCCAGCAGGCCCCGTTGGGCGTGTTGTTATATACCTCAGGGTTAATACTGGTCCCCTCGTGACCCTCGATCTTACCATTGATGGGGGTCGCAGCCCTCCGAACCGACCCCGAGGCTGAAGAAGGCTCCCAATCTGCCCTCAAACGACACAGACGCCGGGTGGCGGGCAACCTGTTATCTGCATGCAGCTCCCCAGACCCTGGTGCACACTGTAAGTCACTAACAAGATCACAGGATACTTGAGAGCAGGGTAGACTTGGGCGCGAGTGGGGCAGGCGGGAGTGCGATCTCTTCCCTTTACCGTCAATTGCGTGGGTGGGGATGCAACCCCGGCAGAGCCCATGGTGCGGACTCCTTTGCTCTCGTAGGACGTCACTCGGAAGCTGCCATCTTCACCGGGGTGGGGGATTTTGGGTTGGAGAAAAAGATGGGGGCGGCAATTAAACGGTAGCCCACAGTCCGGAGATGTTGGGGTTTCCAGATAGCGTATCAAGGGTTGACCGCTCCTCCGGTTTGCACGATAGTTTACCTGAGATATCACAGGAGTAGACAACGAATACGGGGGTACGGCGAGCAATGCATCAACAAATCCGGCGGCGAAATGTCAAGTCTTGGTAGAGCCTTTCGTTGCTAAGTGTGTGCAGTTCGAAAACTTGCTCCGCTCAATGGCCGAGGTATGCCAGGAAACCCGTGTGCCCACTACATGAGCCGCAATAACAACCCTCCCCAAGTGCAATGCATTGACTAGCAGTGGCCGCCTCAATTCAAGAAACACCATGCGCAGACCCCACTCAAGATACCATCGGGTACCGGGTGGCGGATTCGAGATGTGTAGATCTTGGTGGTATGTTGGGCGTCTTGGGGGGGGGGGGAGGGGAGCATCCTTGATTTCTCCTCGGTGGATATCACGACCTATAATATGCACCATAGATGGCGGAATTCTGTAGCTGGTTAATTAGCACTCCACTATATGTATGTAAATATCACCTGCAAACCCAATTACACAGTATAATACAATCACCACGTAGTAAGTTAGCTCGATATGTCCGTTTCGACTATCGTGAAAAAAAAAAATTAAAAATTTCAACCTCATCCCGAGCCTCGGGGGGTTTTTTTTATAATAATATTATTATCATACGAAACCCACCCACATACATGCCAAGACACAACCACGAGTGACCACCCATGTCCCGCCTACCCTCACTCTACAAGTACGATATTATGATAGATATAAGCTCGACTTGAGAGAGCGTCGTACAACCCGCCCTACATTACACCAGACCAAGCCCTGCCCAACCATACTTACCATACCCGTACAAACAAATGAATAAAACAAAACAAACACGATAGTACAAACAAAGTGCGGTGCGAACTGGGTACGGTATTCGCTAATCAGTTTCTTCCAAAATTGACAATTAAAAGGGTTTCCCGGTTACGAGAGATGTATTCATGGTGCGCTCTTATGGGAAGGATGCGTTCGTATATATATATATATATATATTTCAAGTCTACCGTACGTTACTTACTCGCGCGGTAAGGTTCAGGAAAAGGGAATTCAAGATGGGATTTTCGGAGGGGGGTTTTTTTCTTTCTTTTACCACTTTTCGTGTCCTGTCCGAGATTTGGTGCTGTACTGTTCCTGTACTGTACTAGTACTGGTGGCTTGTGGTGTCGGGTTGTGCGCTANGGGGGGGGGATTTATCCGATGGTGGTTTTGGTATGATATTTGTTTTATGCACTGCTGGTCTATAGGTCGTTGGGGTTCATTGAGGTTTTCTTTTTTTTTTTTTGTTAAATCCGCGGTTTATTCATAGCTCAGCTACAGGAAAATCCATGGCAAGCACCCTAAGGGATGGCCTAAAAACCCATATAACAAAAGAAACTTCAACCCCCAAATACATAACAAATAAACGATAAAATTATCAAATCAATCATCTCACAAATGAAAACATTCATTAACATCATGAAACCAAATCAGCTGCTCTCGTGAAAGAAAAAACCCCTATCTTCACTGGGAAATTGATCCTATTCTGCATCACATACTAGGCAAATCCCCTCATCAAACTCATACCCCTCTTTCCGCTCTTCCACAAAACTGAGTCAGGCGTGACATTGAAGGTCTCCTCTTCTTTTCTATTCCTCGCCCCCGCCAAAGCAGGGCAGAGTACCATGGGCTGTAAATCTTCGGGTGCCTACTGGCAACACCCACACTCTGGGTCCCGGTCCTGATTCCACTAGTCCGACCGAGCATTCAGGTAGCTTTTATTCACCCTCATCTGATGTATCCTGCCAACTTAGAACTTCGGGAGTGTCATGAAGTTCCAGCATTTCCTATACGGTAGCCAGTATTTGTAGTAAGGTGGGTACTCCCAACTCTCCCACCTCTCATGCATCGTCTTCCACACCCTCTCCCTTGTGTTGAAATGCACTTCTGCTTCCTCTAGTGTAACTAGGGTGAGTCTGGATGGCTTTCTCAGTATAGTCCCTATCAGTATAACCTCTCGGGCTATGGCAGCGACTTCATCAATTGGCAATTGTACCTGAGTGGTAGTTGTGGCCTTTGATCCTCATACCTTGGGCCTCATTCCCCCTTTATTATGATTAAAAGCCAGGCTCTGATTGGTCAGGTACCTGAAGTCATCCTTCAATGGGTACGCCATTGGTCGCATAGCTGTGGCAATGTTGTTTTCTGGCACAGCTGTCGCCACTCACACTGCCGCCATCTTTCTTACTTGGCTGACATATATCGCTGTAGGGGCCAGGCACACCTTGGCCGACAGCACGGTGATATTTGTCACATAAAATGTATTCGTCACCCACCGCAGCACTCTATTTCAAAAGGTTTGCGTCTTCTTTACCATAGTCTTCGGTGGATCCAATACTTCTGCCCCATACAACATGGTTGGTAACAAAATGCCTTTGGCCAACCTCCAAGCCCCGTAGGGTGACGGACCTTTGCCTGACATTGACAATCTCTGAAACCTCCCAAAAGCTGCCTGCGCCAAAGCCAGCCTTTTACTGAAGTGTGTCGACGTCTTCCCATTGTCCGCCAGCCAGTATCCTAGCTACTTGACTACTACCCCTGCTGGCGCCACAATGTGCACTTGCACAGACATCCTCACAGTTGTCCAAGGACCCTTCTTCTTCCTCTTCCACCAGTGCATCAATTCAGTCTTTGCGATACTGAAAGACAACCGCAACTGCTATGCCATGGTACTAAGCTCAGCCACCTTCTCTCCCATTACATGAGCATTCCTCTCCCATGAAGTCGACACTACTGTAACCTCGAAGTCGTTGATATATGACATCATAAAAGCCTCCCTCAGGTCCAGGTCCATGTGCAAAGGTCTGACATAAATCACGAACAAAAGGGGCGAAAGTGGTGATCCCTGCGGAATGCTCAAGTCAACTCCATGCACTTTCTGGGGGCTACTCGGATACGCCAAGGCTATGTTTCTTGTTGCTATAAAGTCGTGGACCCAATCCACCAGATAACCAGGTACCGTCTCATTCAACTCCAGCCATTCAATTAGTTTCCGGTAATTAACATGATCAAAACCACCTTACATGTCAAGAAAGATTGACGAAACCTTCTTGCCTGGGAACTGTGACTCTTGCACCCAATGTTGCAACGATATCACTGCATTGGCTGTTCGCCTTTGAAGTAGGCTGCCAGTTTGGTTGATGCAGTACATCCCACTGTTATATGCTACTTTTATCAACCACGTATTTACTACCCGCTCCACGATTTTCGAAAAGGTTTGCACCAAGGTGATTACCTGGAAGCTCACACATTCCCGGTAGTCAGCTTTATTCGGCTTCAGTAGGATAACTCCAATTGACTCCTTTAACTTCAGCGGATGGATCCCCCACATCAACAGGTCCTCCACTAACGTCTGTAGAATTTCCTTGTTTATCCTGTCTATTCCTTTCTACATGCCATAGGGCACCTGATTGGGCCCTGGGGCGGATTTGTTACTAGACTTCTTCAAAGCTTCTCCGATCTCCCAAGGGGTAACCATCTCCTCCTCCAACAACCTACGTCGCCGTGGGGTATTCCTCTCAAGTGGGTCCTCGTTAGATGGAATGAAGTGTTGCATAATCATCTGTTTAGCATACTCCGGTGTCAGGCTATCGCCCCCTGGTATACAACTCAGGTTCCTCTGTTTTGTAAACTGATAGGCTGTCCACACATTGTTCTTTTTCACCGAGGCCAGGAACTCATTCCAGTATTCGCCCTTCATCTTGTTCATAACTTTCTTGTACACCGCACGTGACTTATCCCTCTCTCGCACCCCTGTTCCGTCATGGCTTACCCACTGGGCAGCAGAGGTGTACACTCTCTGTAGGTCTGTAATCTCCGGTGTCTACCACACCTTTGACTTCCTTGTGGGTCTCTTCATTTGGGTCATCTCCCTCACTAGATGAATCAGCCTATTCGGGCTATCCTGCAAGCTCTCCATCAGGTTGGAGCCCTTCCCTATTGGTACGTAGCCGTTCGGGCCCTCATAGAACTTTTTTAGCACTTCCTCTATGACAGGGTTAGGCTGCCACTTGTCAACAGTCCACTGTATTGTATCCCAGTTTGGCACTGGTCATGCTATCCCTATCTCAACTGAGTCAATATCAGTGACCAGCACTATGTGGTCTAAGCCAGTCCATTGGTTAACATCCCTCTACCTAGATATCTGTAGTAGCAACACCACATTTGCTAGCGTATAGTCTATCGCTGATGCTCGATGGAGAGTCGGGTTACTAGGGAATCTAGTCTAGACCCTAGGAGTGTTTAGAATTTCATAGCTATGCAATGCTGCAGTACGCATGTACAACTCCCCTTGTCTTCTCTCCGCATGAGACACGACTCTTAAGGGGTCCGTATATGATGTGTGTACGTTCATGTCGCCCACCACCAGGGTCAGCTCATTCATTTCAATAAAAGGGGCCTGAGCCTCCACCATGCTCCCACCCCCCACGTGTCTGTTATAAATATTAACGAGTCCAAAGGAGCGATATGGTACTACAAGCTTTCCCTCCCTTGCAAAAACTTGCAAATACAAAACACCTTCCACACTGGAGACCCTTACAAATGAAACTCTTAACAGCGCATACAAAGAAACATAAATACAAACATGAACCTTGTCTGTCCTATGAAAAACACATTCAAAACCAGATGCCTGCAACGGTTCTAGATTATACAATGGTGGATCTTGTACACAAACAAAAGAAATCTTAAAATCCCTGATAATATGAAATAAAGAAATAAAAACATCATTGCTTCCTCGACAATTATGTTGTACTATATTAAGTTTCAGTCGATTCATCCAATTATTCACCTGGTCCTCCGCCATTGTGGCCACACAGCCTATTTTAGGAGATCATGCCCTCCAACTTCGGCCAGGGTCGCTATCAGCTGGTTATATCGCTCTTTTGCCTCCTCCTTGACCCGAAGCCTCGCCGGGCCGTCTCCGTCCTTGGCCGAGTGAGGGCCATCACAGGCAGGACAGTCCACCGGAGTCATAAGGCAACAGCCAGATATTCTCTTGGTGTACTCCCAACAAGCTGTCTGGTAGCATTTGTGATCATTCTCAGACTGTGCCTTCGAGCATATAGGACAGATATTGAAGGATTCAGTACATCCCACCTTTGGGTATCCGAACTTCCAACACCTGGTACACTGAATGGTTGGGGTCGCTTGCCACATAATCTGTGTTTCTTTCCACTTGCCTATAAACAGAACATGGGGGGTGATCTTCTCTGCGTGCTCCTCTCGCACACGGATAATAATTGTCATCGCTCACTTATTCCAATAGTCTCCCGTGTCCACTCTAAGGAATCTGGTACTAGTAATGTCAATTCCGTGAGTGATCTTGAAACCCTCCTTGACTTCCGTGTCCAACTCAGCATTGCTCTTGGGAATAGTATCAAACAGGACACTGTACACCAGCACCCCCACGTCCGTCGGCGCATGCCAGAAATCCAAGAAATGTGGTTCGCTCTCAGGTACTACCAAGTTTAGGGCTTCGGTCATCTCTTTCAGATATCTAGCCTAGTGGCTAGAGTCGCTATTTGTTGGGGTCATAATCATAACCATTCCGTTCCACTTATTGGATGAAACCTGGAGACTGGTGGGGGCTTTACATTTACAATGGTTGAGCACATCTGCAACTGCTATCGAAATCTTCCCCTCCTCCCTAGCAGGGTCCTGGAGGGGTTTCAATGACTCACCGATCGCAAACAGCCTCTGGTTCACCATCCCAGGTGTCTTCTTAGGTTTACTGCAGGGTCCCTACATCTGCCACTCCTGGGATTCCCCTTTGTCTTTCTTTAGGTCCCCTTTCGCAGCCTTGGCCTGTGCTCGCTTCGGTGGTGTAGGGCCTTCTTCAGCCTTGCATTATCTTTTCTTTTTGTCTAGGGTCTCTGCTAGTGGTTGGGCTGCCATCTTCACATATGGGTTTTCCAGGTCTGACTTGTTCCTCGGGGCAGGAATCAGCCTGGCTGCTCCCTTGATCATCTATTCCTGGTCCTGCATGATCCTAGCCAGATTCTGTACCATCACCGTAAAGGCCTTGACCTGATTGACAAGACCCAGCACCAGATTCATCATCGTGATTCCCTCTGTGGTAATATCTCCTGTCGTCAACCCCGAGACCGTTTCAATTGCTGGGGTTGTTTTCACTAGCCCATATTGGGTGAGAAACTTTCACACAGCGGCGTTCATCTGAGCAACATCGGCATCCTTCTTTGTTCCCCCAAGGATGGGGGTCTCTGGTATGGAGGACCTAGTGGTGTTCATCTCCTCCCCAAGTGCAGCCATGACTTAGGTGGATATGGGTGCTCTTGTTTGATCTTCATATAACCTGACAAGTCACGTTACGCAAAACTTCATGATCGATACGAGGTGTTGAAGAAAGTACAAAAAGCAGTTGTGAGGAAAATAGAGGGGAAGAAGATTGTTGGGGTTCATTGAGGTACTGTACAGTCGTGTCCCTTAAATAATTACACCCCTGTCCGGCAATGGTGCAACGACACCTCTCCCCCACCTCATCACCCACCATTGCACCACCACATACCCGAAGAGAAAAAGAAGACAGGAATCAGCAAATCTATGCCCTGCATAAGCATACCAATATGGGTTATAATAAAATAGCTAAGGCTATTGGGGTCTGCAAGGAGACTGTTGCCAAGGTTGTCCAAAGAGCCAATTCAAGAGGGGGAAACACCCATTATGCTTCCAAGAAAGGCCGACCCACCAAGATTACGGACACCAAAAGAAGAGCGGTAGAGGCAATTATTGATGCTGAGCCTCATTTAGCATTACGCGACATTACCCAAAAAGCGAATATTGGCCTTGGCAGAACCACTATAGATAAGATCATATCTGAAGCTGGTTTCAGGCTTCTGATACCTAGGAAAAAGCCTTTTTGGAGGAAAGGACAAAAGGAGAAGAGAAAGGAGTTTGCTAGGAGAAGGAAGAACTGGAAAGGGGCATGGAATTGGGTTGTCTTTGTTGATGAAGCCACTATTATTTATGATCCAAATCCGGCTGGGAGGAGGGTCAGAGTAAGAGCTGGTGAAGAGTTGGAAGAAAAAAACTTAAAGCCTAGCTTTAAGTCTGGGAGGACTAGTATTGGGGTGTATGCTGCAATCATGAAGGGTGGCAGGACTGAGTTAATTCTTGTGAGAAAGAGGGGGGAGGAGGAAAGGACCAGCAAAAGAGACAGACTTGGCCTCAATTCCCACCAATATGCAACTGAAATCCACCAGCCATACCTCATCCCTTTTATAGAAGGTCTGGATAGACCTTCTGACAACATCTACCTAGCTGCAGACAATGCCTCCTGGCATGGTGGTGAGGAAAATCGAAAATTGGAGGCAGACTGTGGTTACAAAAAACTTCCTTGGCCACCCAACTCACCAGATCTCAATCCTATTGAGAACACCTGGGCTCTACTCAAAAGAGCCCTTACCAAGCGATTCTCCAGACTGGAGAGAAGGCCTCATAGTGCTGCTGAATTATTTCAGGCAGCAAAGGAGGAGTGGGATTTAATTCCCCAAGGGACATTGGATGCTTGGATAGAGAGGATGCCTGAGAGAATTCAGGCTGTTTTGGATGCAGATGGGGGTCACACAAAATGGTAGCAGGATTTCTTTGGAGCTTATGATATTTACTTTCATCTATTTCTTAATTGAATTTGTATCTTTTTTTTTTTGTGGTTGAATTGGTTGATTGTGGTTGTCATGGTTGTTGCCCGGGGGTGTAATTATTTAACGGACACAACTGTACTAGTACTGTATTGTGATTTAGCTATTGCTTGCTTGCTTGCTTGCTGCGAGGTTACCATAATGGATCGGTCTGCACTTACCAGGGTTGGTTATCTACTTGTATGGGTACGATACGAGCAAGTTACGGGAGAAGGGGAAGGGTAGGGAGGGGAGCATGTTGTGCAGACCGAGGCAGGAGCGGGGAGTGTCGGGATCTACTCTGCCTACTGTAGGGTGCAAAGTGCCTAAAAGTGGGTCCTAGGGTGGAACAGGAATTCCAAGGCAACCGATTGGAGTTGCGCCAAGACCTTCCAACACTTGCCAAGACACCATGGTATACTTGCGCCGCCGAGTTGAAGTTGCGCACCCAAAAGTGGAGGTAATCATCAGGCCAATCAGAAAGGGGATGACATCAGGTATGAGATACTGAATGCTGTAGAATAAACTGAACAATGTGGCAATGGCAATACCATCATGGCTTGATGAACTCTATTATCACAATTCAACCCAATCTTTCTTTTCACAATATGCCATGTATATACTCCGGAATTGGAAGTACACGACCAGTTCCTTTACTCCAGCATGCTGCCATTTTAGCTCTAGATTGGCATGGAAACTTTTCCTTTGCAAGTACAGAAAATAAGCTGGGTGTCACAAATTATGACAGGGGTGGATAATTGATTACGCTATGAAAGAATCAGAATAGTATATGGGAAGGTTTTACACTATGACTTACATTTGTGTCATGGGGCTTTACATGACTCACAGTTGTGAGTTGTTGATATGTTTTGATTAGTTGATACACTTGAGTGACTTACAGTTGTGAGTTACAGGATGTTATGACTTTCACACATGACTCAAATTGTGGGTTATAGGTTTTACACATGTTATATGATTAGCACACATGACTATCTTATAAGTTGATAGGTGGCTTACAGTTATGAGTCACAGGGTTAGAGTTGCAGGAAGAACAAGTATAAAAGAGCTTGATAGGACCTAGAAGGATAAGCTCTTCATAGTATCATTTTTGTATCTTTTTATATATAACTTTACTACTTTACTTGTTAACTGAGTGGCTACTTGGTATGAATACTCTAGTAAGTATATTATTAGATAGAAGCCTTGAGTGCTTGACTATGAATATAATAAATAGGCGAATAAGACTCTAAAGGATTGAGATGAAGGTATTATTATCCAAGTAAGAGAGTACTGACCAGTAGGAAACATTATACTAGGCATGAAAAAGAGGAGAGCATTGGATATTATCTATTGTACAACAGTAAAATATCATACTAGTATCTATTTAGTCTTTAAAGTTTGAGAGCTAAGTGTAATCGACAGTAGTGTACTTCAGTTCCAAATGACTTTAATGATGTTTTAACGTGTTTTGAAGATAACCATAAGGGGGATAATCAAGCAGGATTTCCAGACAGATGTTCAGAGTCAATTGCTCTTTGAGATCTAAGTTGGAACAATAAAGAACCCTGGCTTATACTATTTCCTCAGATTGCCAAAGAGCTTGGGATTATTGCTGCATGATCAACCTAAGAAGAGGTCTTCGATACCTAGCATTATAATTTTTAATACAAAGCAAGCCACAAGCCTATCCTGATCCCAGCCCATATAGAGTCCTAATTAGCTTTTGCCCACATGACTCTCCGAATAGCATTAAACACTATTGTATTTGCATATATAATATATCTTGAATCTAATACACTACAAAGATAGTGGAATATTTTCTGCCCTATCAGCCAGGACTCAAATGAGTATGCAATTCATAACTGTAATTATGAAAAATCAGCAATTATAGTTATGCCTCAGGAGACTATCATATTTGGTCAAGAAGGCCCATGTTACATATAGGAGCAAGATATAGAGGGGAAGATTCAATTTTATCAGATAGTCTTAGATGAAAACAGTTCGTACTATAACTGACAACTCTACAATCAATAGTAAGGATATATCACAGGTACCACACAAGATGGATATTTGAATATTGTGAATACTGTAGTTGATACTCAAAACTGAGAAGAGGGAAGAACTAGAAGATATAAACTGTAACCAGTACTGGTACTAGATTAGGTTTATATTTGGTTTCACGGTATCGTTTGATACTTGTATTGTTTCGTATGCTATCGGTTGATACACACAATATGTTATATTTGGTTTTACAGTATCATTTGATACTTGTATTGTTTCGTGTGCTATCGGTTGATACACACAATGTTTTATGTTTGGTTTCACAGCATCGTTTGATACTTGTATTGTTTTGTGTACTATCAGTTGATACACAAAATGTTTTATATTTGGTTTCACAGTGTCGCTTAATACTTGTATTGTTTCGTGTACTATTGGTTGATACATGCAATGTTTTGGATTGTTGCTTATACTGGAGATAAGCGATATGCTGTATTTCAAGACTGCTGATTTCCACAGTGGAAACAGCAGACTTCAACATACAGTATTTTTAATATACTTGGTTGAACGGTTACTTCTTTGATTTCCAATTACACCCTGTTCGAAGACTCTTTTAGTAAGCAGTGCTAGCTTCTTGTTGATCAAGAAGCCATCTGTTTCTATCGCACCGTTACATGACTAGGGTCCGGCCCGAACATGTTACATTTTTTTAACCTCACCAAGTGGTTAGAATTCCATCTGGACCAGGCCTGATCAACCTATAAAGCATCTAACCAGAAGCTAGTAGTGGGGAGTGGCAGAACCAAGGATGGTTCGGCTCAGCCAGTACGACAGTACTGAGTCATTAGAGACTCGAAGTGGGAAGCAAGTCCCACGAGACAGCCTCATTAAAAGAAAGCACCCCAAGAACTCAAAAGGGCCAAAAAGTGACTTCTCAATAGACGAAGCAGAACGACAATTAGCTCAGGATTTGGCTAAGCAGACCTTTAGCGAATCAACTGACGAGTTAGCAAAGGCAGTAACAAGCTATCCTGGACTTTTTCCTCCCAGTCCCAGCAAAGGAAAGGCACCGGTACAACCACCAAAGAGAGAAAGTCCACCTGCCCTTACCATTAAGAGGGAAGATGATGATGAGGAGAAATCAGATCACTCAGTAGCAGCAGAACCTCCAGACGAATCCCGAAATGACTCTGCAGATAGTTCATCAGACGAGAGTTCCAGCAGCAAAGGGTCCGAACACGATATGTCCGAAGAAGAATCTGCCGCGCCACCCGGCCGCAGGGCCGGGTGACCAGGCAGGAAGGTCTAGCTTCCCCTGCCACCAACATTGTCAGGCGAAAAGGAGGACCCAAAAGCTGAAGCATTTGACCGATGGGTAACAAGCACTTCTCAATACCTCGCCCTGCATGACCTGGATAAAACAAAGGAAGGAAGTGGAGCATACTTCGGAGGTTTCTGTACGGGGAAAGCGGAAGAAGAATATCACCCAGCAATGAACTACTAAGACAGCAAGGAAAAGATATGAGGAACGACCTTGATAAGGTACCTAGGGGACAGGTTCCAGTCCTCACGAAATACGGAAGAACTATACCAGCAGTTCATGGAAATCTAAAAAATACGAAATGGGAAAACACAGCAAATAACGATGGTAGGGACAGATCTCTTGATATACCATGGACAATTACCGAATGGAACAGTATCACAGTACACACTGCGGCAGAGGCTGTATGAGTCCATGCACCCCCAACTCCAGCAGGAGGTAGAACCGATGGAAGAGGAAGGAGATTCTTGCGACAAAATGGTCAGATAAGCTGAACGCAAGGATGCTATCCTTTATGAGACGGAAGTTTACCGGACGTATACATCCCAGCAGCAAAACAGAAAAGGATCATCCTCACATAAAGATATAAGAAAGGAAGAACCAAAGTGCAAAGGTTCAAAGGACAAGAAAGATAAGAAGCAGAAAAGATATGAGGAAGACACATGTTTCAAATGCGGGAAAAAGGGGCACTATGCAAAGGACTGTTTTGCCAAAAAGGCAAAAGGGAAAACAGCAAATCGAGGTGCAAGCACAAACCACATAGAAGGAACCGAATACGACGAAGTTGAGATCAACTCAGTAGAACTGGCAAGCCTCCGAGTGCAACCAATACTGGCAATTAAAGCCTGTGATGTATTGGAAGGAACAATTCGCGTAGAAGGCCATCCAGCAAAGGTACTGTTCGACACAGGAACAATCGGCTGTGACATAGTTAGCGCTACCTTTATCTCTACCCATGGCATACCCACGGAACCCCTACCTCAACCAACAACAGTCAATATGGCCATGAAAGGTTCCTGCTCCTCAAGCCATGAGAAATGTGGTCTGACTGTGGGATTCGGGAAAAAGAAATGGACAAACCAGGAAATGTTAGTAGGAAAACTAGCAAAATATGACGCTCTACTAGGAATGCCATTCCTAGAAAGACACAATGCCCTTATCAGATGTGGGGACACCGCTATGGAGTTTCCCGTTGACAAACTTCTAGTGCTGTGCAAACCAACAAGTGGGGAATTCCGAGCTGCTGTTGTAGACGCCACCTCAGCAATGTTGTTGGAAGAATACAAGGTTGTATTCCCAGACAAGGTCCCTGAAACGCTACCCCGTATACGTAAGATTAACCATCACATTCGGCTAAAAGGTCCAACCGACCTAAAGAACCAACCAACATACTCAATTCCGGAAGCATACAAAGAGAACCTCGTGAACTGGATTAATGAGAAGTTGCGAGCTGGGGTGATAGTACAACAGTAAGTCCCTGGAGCAGCACTAACGTTTGTACAACTCAAATCAGATGGAAGGATCCGCCCCCTGGTGGATTTGAAAGTTTGAAATGACAATACAAGCATGCATAGTCTATCTATCTCCAACCAACAGCATATCCTAAACCGCATTGGATGAGCAAGATGCAGGAGTAAGATTGACCTAAGCGATGCATACTTCCAAATGCGAGTGGACAAGAACACCACTAGGTTCAACTTATTCAAAACCCTATTTGGAGGATTTGTTAGCAAAGTGATGCTACAAGGAGGCAGGAATGTACCAGCAACCTTCATGCGAATAACGGAAGACCCCCTAAGCGAATTTCTACATCATTTTATATGGGTATACATTGACAATATTCGCATATTCTTGGACACACCAGAGGAGCATGAAAAACACCTACGCCAGGTATGTAACCGACTCAGAAAGGCAAAATTCTATGCAAGCCCAAAGAAGTCAGTGCTTTTCGCAGATAAGCTGAAAGTACTAGGACACATAGTGGACAACAAAGGAATCCATGCCTCTCTGCAAAAAATATCATCCATCACAGGATGGGAGATACCAAAAAACAGGAAAGAGTTACAATGCTTCCTAGAAATAGTGAATTATGTGGCCCAGTTCCTCCCACACCATGCTACCCTGACGGCACCATTAGCGGACTTAACAGGAAATGCTGAATTCATATAGACAACCACCCATCAGACCACATTTGAGATGGTCTAGAAGTGAATTATCAACCACCAAGTCATGCGGCCAATAGATATACGAAGCGAGGAATCAATTTGGCTAATTAGAGATGCCTCAGATTTAGGAATTGGAGCATGGGTGGGACAGGGATCCACTTATGAGACGGCTCGGCCAGCCGCATTACACAGCAGGAAATTCACCAACACAAAGATGAATTATGGAACTAACGATAAAGAGGCCTTAGTGACAGTGGAGGCACTTAACCGGTTCCACAATGTATTAATGGGAAATCCCTTCACAATAGTAACAGACCACTAGCCCCTGACACATCTACGAACCACAAAGAACCCAAGCAGAAAGCAAGTCAGATGGCTTAGTGCCTTAGGAAAGTGCGATATGAAGATAGTCTACACACCAGGAAGTACGAACTATTTAGCTGATGCCCTTTCCCAGATAAACAAGGGAGGATCAGACTTGAACCCACTCTATATCAATAATCAGAAAAAGGAAGTGGACAACATCTTAGATAACACGGTCTACGAGCAAGAATCAAACACACTGGAGCCCGAGTGAGACATCTCCCCTACTTCCCCTCCTTACTCGTATACTAAGTACCCCAATGAGACCCCTGTACCCCCTGAGAGCCCCTGCTCAATCACTGCAGGAAATGATTGGGTTGACAAGTACACCCTCCGAAGCACACCACCCTAGGAACTCCAATATAGCAAACTCCACTACTCGCACTGTTATGTGGACCATTGCCCATATCACGAAACCGAGATCAAATTCACAAACAACCACCCCAGACTGCCGAGAAATCTGACCCCTCGCCCTCCTAGTGAAGGACCGAGTCCCTCAAGCACAGAACCGGACCCACGCCCCGCGGAGTCCCCTACGATCGGTGACTGGGAATGGCAGGAAACAGTTAGCGGAAGACCAAATAGTGCTAAGGAAGGGCCATCCACCCTCATTCAACCAACACCCAGGTCCTACGCAATCCCAGCAATACTGAACCCTGAAGCCCAGCATTCCAAATGCCAGGGCCAGGGATTCCACTACCAATCAAACGAGCAGAGCCGATAGAATATTTTAGCAAGGAGATAATAGTCTCAGTGATGCCTCCAATGGTTGATGAATGTCGGCGCGGGCTATATGATGTCTGGGAAGAAAACGAAGAGGATAAGCAACCCGAAGTGACTAGAGGAAACGAGATAGAAGATGTGTGAGACATTAGACAAATGATCTATGAAAGGATTGGGCCATTCCGAGTGCACATGGTTGCAGCATACCTGAAGCAACCAATATGGAAAAAGGTAAATGAAAACACGAACTCCAGAGGAGATTTGTCCTCCTACACGGTCGCAAATGGAATGCTATACACTAAAACACAATACGGGGAGGAATGTCTGTATATTCTGAAAGGTCCCGCGTTCACGAATACTACACTAAGAGAGTACGTTATAGCTGAGATCCACAACAAATGACATCACAGTGCAGAACGGAACTTACGGTACACTACTGAGTACCTATTCTGGCCGGAAATGTGCAAGGATTTTAGAGCATATGTGGCCTGATGCCACATCTGCCAAATGAGCAAAGAACCTACAAAGTTACCAGAAGGGAAGGCCCAGATAATAGTCCTACCATCTGAGATTTTTGAATCAATAGTAATTGAGTTTGCGGGAACATTCCAAAGCCTCTGAGGATACGACATGATCCTAGTAGCCATGGATAGGTTCTCGGGATTTGCATCACGTATACTGACAAACAAGGAAGTAATGGCAATAACAACCAGGGAACCGCTACGCAACAAAATATTTATGCCCCATAGCTACCCGACAACAATAGTGAGCCATGCAGACCCATATTTCGAGTCATATATGTGGAGACAGCAGTGTCGATTGCTGGGAATCAAATACATCAAGGCAGCACCAGGCCACTATGAGATGAACGGACAAGTCGAAAGAAAAATTCAGGAATTGAAAACAGGTCTTTGAAACCTAGTTAATGCAAGACACAACAATTGGTTTCATGCCATACCCAAAATGGCCACATACTTGAATGCAGGATGGTCCGAAACCCTTAGTATGTCACTATACAAAGTGGTTTATGGAAAAAACTACCCACCACTTCCCCTGGCGAATTTCAAAAATTCTGCAGCTCCGGCAGCTGATGAATTGTTAAACAGATACCAAGCAATCTGGAATACCACATTCAATGCTATCAGGCTGGCACAATTCAGGAGTATAAGAATGGCAGGAAAGTAATGTAGACACCACATGCCAATCGGAATAGGCAACCAGTTACTGGTTTAGAGAAACCTATTCGCAACTGAATTAGGGCGGAGCAAGAAACTACAATCACGCTGGCAAGGACCATTCAAGATAATAGGATATGATGACCATACGGAAAACTACAGAGTAGAAATAGATGGGAGAATGTACAATAACCGAGAAGCAAACATTCCACGCATTCACTGTGAAAAGATACCTACCTGATGACGATACCATGTTCCCTGGAAGAAGTCATGCAAAGCCACCCCCCATCGTAGTTAATAAAAACCCAGAATGGGCAGTGGAGGTTATACGAGATGTAACGTGTTCGGGCTAGGCCCTAGTCACGTAGCGGTACGATAGGAGCAGATGGCTTCGTGATCAACACGAAGCGAGCGCTGCTTGCTAAAGGAGGCTTCGAACGGGGTGTAATAGGAGATCAGAGAAGTAACCGTTCAACCAAGTATATTTAAGAATACTATCTGTCGAAGTCTGCTGTTTCNNNGTAGGTCAAGTACTCACTTGCCTGCCGGTTCCTACCAGTTCGCCTCCGAGCTACCTGTATGGGTGTAGGTTCCGGCTGCCATGGCTCACGTATGCTGGGTCGTTACACAATGCTAGTTTCGCTTATCGGACCTTTCGTAGGCTGATCAGACCCAGTCCCTGCAGGCTTCTTAACCACTTGCTGAGGTTAAAAAAATGTATCGTGTTCGGGCTAGGCCCTAGTCACGTAGCGGTACGATAGGAGCAGATGGCTTCGTGATCAACACAAAGCGAGCGCTGCTTGCTAAAGGAGGCTTCGAACGGGGTGTAATAGGAGATCAGAGAAGTAACCATTCAACCAAGTATATTTAAGAATACTCTCTGTCGAAGTCTGCTGTTTCCACCGTGGGAATCAGCGGTCTTTAAATACAACATATCGCTTATCTCCAGTATGAGCGATATTGCAAAACATTGTGTGTATCAACCGATAGCACACGAAACAATACAAGTATCAAAAGATACTATGAAACCAAACATAAAACAATGTGTATATCAAGCGATAGCACACGAAACACTACAAGTATCAATCGATACTGTGAAACCAAACATAAAACGTTGTGTGTATCAACTGATAGGACACGAAACACTACAAGTATCAAACGATACTATGAAACCAAACATAAAACAATGTGTGTATCAAGCGATAGCACACGAAACACTACAAGTATCAAAGGATACTGTGAAACTAAACATAAAATCCTAGTAACCCGTACCGGTTACATGAGACCACGGAAGGCACTATGACTACAACCAATTTCTAGTGAATGGATGGAATATCCAGAAATAGAAAACAGCTGGGAACCCCTCAGAGGGTTAGAAAATAGGATGGAACTAGTAAACCAATAGTGGGAGGACAATAAACCGGAGGAGAAGCTACCTCCTACGATAAATCATGTGACAGTGGCATAGCGCCCAGCCCTGCCAGAAACCGAACACCCCTGCCCAGATACAGATCAAGGGATATAAGACGGATTTTGGTCAGCCCCCACTTTGAAAGCAATTTCGAAAGCAGCGAAGATGAGAGGCGGGTCATAGAAGATGAAGCTGCATACCTAGAGCGGCTAGCCGAAGCCAAGTACTGGGAATAACAAGGAAAGAAACACATACCATCCAACAGCTTTACGATGTCAAACTATAAGCAAGTGCCTTGGAGACTGCACTATCAGCTAATGGGACTGTTGGTGAACCGTGATATTATCCTTAGATGATACCTAGCACACTGATTATTCATACATATTTGCGATAAATGCCTTGAAATAACAACTGAATCAACAGGATGGATGTGGGGAGAAACACTATCAGATGTATTCCGCTACAGTAGTGGTTGCTACCTGAGCACAGAAAAATGCGACATGTACGTGGAAATGGAAGAAACCAAGATTAAGTACCACCTACACTAACACTTAAGCGAGGCCAACACCTAAGCGAGGCCAACTCCTAAGCGAGGCAAACACCAAGACATAAATAGCACCCACCTTCCCTGGAACAACTCAATGAAACTTACCACGATACCCACAAACCGAGAAAACTGCTTCCTTGCCTACAAAAACATCTTACACTCCAACGAAGAAAGCGAAGAATGTCAGCCCACGAAGAAGTCAGCATAAAAGGACGACACCACATTGTGGGACACCTCCTATACCGTGGGACTGTTCCACTAAGCGGATACTGGAAGATAATTTACGTCGATTACTGCGAAGATTGTGGACAAATCAATATCGAGATAGAGGATTGAGAGGATCGGACGGTTCGACACTGGATCAATTTACCATACTACAAGGAATGTGGTTGCTTTGTGCATGAAGCACCATGTCAGGAATGTTTGTAAAGATGGTTGCAGGGCGTGGAATGGATATTGCAGGACAACATGAGATTGTTGCAGGATAGTGATAATGATGAGGATTGGTCCTATAGGGACTTTCCAGAAAATAGTGGGTGCACCGACTATTAGGTTATTTTGTTTAGTGAAATTGTTATTTTGTTTTGAGAGGGTAACCGGTACGGGTACTAGGTTAGGTTTATGTTTGGTTTCACAGTATTGTTCGATACTGGTATTGTTTTGTGTACTATCGGTTGATACACACAATGTGTTATGTTTGGTTTCACAATATCGTTGGATACTTGTATAGTTTCATGTGCCATCGGTTGATGCACACAATGTTTTATGTTTGGTTTCACAGTATCATTTGATACTTGTATTGTTTCGTGTACTATGAGTTGATACACACAATGTTTTGGAATATCGCTCATACTGGTGATAAGCGATATGCTGTATTTAAAGACCACTGATTTCCACGATGGAAACAGCAGACTTCAACAGACAGTATTCTTAATATACTTGGTTGAATGGTTACTTCTTTGATTTCCAATTACACCCAGTTCGAAGACTCTTTTAGTAAGCAGTGCTTGCTTCTTGTTGATCAAGAAGCCATCTGTTTCTATCGTACCACTATGTGACTAGGGCCCGGCCCGAACACGTTACATAAATGGGAATGATGTAATCCAGAACAGCTGTTTAAGGAGTGGCAGTTCGGGTTTACAACCAATGAGATACTAGATTGGGTGTTTTACAGAAAGTGGGTCTTATGTCTAAGGCTTTATTCTTGGATTGATAAAATTCAAAGAAAAACAAGCCTAGCTTTAACCTACAAAGCCAAAGACAATGCACTCACATATCAGACTGTATACTATGTTGATAAAGAGGAGTATCTTGGAAGAGGTATTATTACCTTTGACTGGCTATCCAAATCATTTGATTTAAATCAAATAGAACTACTCTAGAACTATAAGAAAGATGAAATGCCAACTTGAAGGTTTGTAGGTTCAAGTCAGGAGATGGTCAACTCAATAAGAGCAGTATTGGTAATATCTTATAGGAGGACTTACCACAGGAGGATATTGATCAAAAGTGTTTCTTATTTTATTTGAAGCTTCAACAAGTTATTCTTTACTATAGGGGAAATAATTTCAATGGCTAGAATAGTTATAAGGAGAAAATTACCTTTATATTCAACTTCTATATATAGTTAAACAATCAGGTAAAATTACTATTATGAGCACTTTAGAGTGTTCTGGTTAGTCTGATGATTACTACTAGATTTGAGTACACAACTTCATCTCAGCAGTATGAATACAGTGCTGTAGAGTCCAATACATTGTACGGTGAACAGCAACATAGTACAGTTAATAGTAATATTAATATGTAAACAATTCCAATTTTGATCTAGTACTCGTATCCTAATTGTCGTAAATATGGCTTTCAGTAAAAGTTGTTGGTGAATTCTCTTAGATGTTGGACTCATATTTCTTTTTTATCATCTATTATCATAATATCTTACTCACAATTCTCTACAGTATTTCCAGCATAGTACTAGGTATATTTTATTACTTGTTCTGCTCTTACCAAAATTTTCACTTTTTGATGTCTTTCTCCTCTTGCTTACAACACCTGATTAAAAAAAGAGTAGCACTTGCTTGTTCTTCGCAGAAGTAGCTTTCTTTGAGTGCTACTTTTTTTTTTTAAATCTGTTGTTGTCATTGACTAGATAGACATCGGGTTTTGCTGGTTTTGAGGACCCGGTTTGAGCCCATTGGCACTATACTCTAAAGTATGTACCATTTATAGCGTGGTGTCGCGTGGCTACGGCAGGGTGGGATTCCCGCCACAGGAGGAGATACAGTACAGCGTCAAGGTGGGCTAAGCTTCCCCATCAGAGGATAAATAATTTTGGTGTAACTGTGACATGATAACTACGCTTTCCTGGAATATGTTATGATACTCGACTGAGGATATAACGCTGAAGCTTGTGCGGCTCACTTTACCCCTTAGCAATCGATCAATCGATCAATCGTATAGAGGTATATCGGGTGCGGTTCATGGGAGTATTCTCCCTCCCTCCCTCCCTCCCTTCCTGCCATTCTCGAAAATGGGAAATTTCGTATGGTATCATACCATTCCACACTTGCGATGGGCGCAAACGGTATGATATTCCGGGTTAGCACTGGATAAACAACCCCTAACCGGCTATCCAGGCTGCTGCGGCTACAACACTGTAGCGGCTGGCGGTGCCCGTACACACGTTTCCATACCGTCGGGGAAGACCCGCCGTCCGGCTCTGCGCTCCTTGTGCTTGTGTTTGTCGTGGGATGATGAGTGACGGGTAGAGTTGGTTGGTGGGTTCGTGCGCAGAATTGTACCGCACGGGCAACCCGTTACCACTCAGTGTATAGAAACCGGACTTGTCATTTTGTCATGTGGCCGCGTTGGAATCCCCTACCGGGGCAAATGGGAAAGAGCGGAATGGTAATCATGGTGTTGTTATTATAGTAGCGCATCCGGCGGTAAGCCCCTTCCGACTCGATTGCTCCCAAACTATAGCACTGTACTCTTTTTTCCTCTTGAGATGTTCGCACCTCGGATTGTGCTTTATTTCACCTGGTTCTACGGTTTCAATTGGTTGCTATGGGTGAGTGAGCCCCCTTCCGAAACCTATGCTATGCATGACACTTCCAATATAAACAAACCAAACGCTCTGCACGTAATATATCTGTTCACAAGGAGGGCAATCTATGTGCTGCCCATTTACTCGCCACCCGGCCCATCAAACAATCGGGAACGAAGGAGTCGGTCGGTCGGTCGGTCGGTCGGTGAGTGAGTGAATGGATGGATGGAAAAACAAAAATGGATAAAGGTGCCAATTGTGCTCCTCTGCATGCTTGTGTCCCCCTTTAGATTTGGAAAGCATAATCTTTGCCTCCCCTCCGTCGAAAGTGATGTGAGTGACACACAAGGCTATCATGCCTATGCATATATAGTAGGGTGGGCGAATATTGTGGACAGAGGTTGCTATATCCGGCAACCGATCCGCACTGATGGGTAGCCGATTTCCGGTAACGATAGCGTATCGTGGAGTGCTAGTACAGTACTTGTACAGGTACAGTACTGCGGGTTAACTTGGTGCAGAATGGTGAGCGGAAGGGGAGCACAGTACGGGTAACAGCCCAAACCGCGCTATGGTGCTTGCTCCACGCTCCCGTTGGACAAGTTCTCAGGGAAGGGATTCCAAGAATCAGTAATAGTCTATCCCATAACAATTCCGAAAAATACCGCCCCTCCCCATTGAAGGATCGTCGCCGAGACGCCTTGCACGCGATATTATGGGCCCAGTTTTTCAGGAGCCCCAACCGGCCATTCCACGCATGTTTGCACGGTACTGTGCTCGCACTGTGCAAACCTCCGAAAATCCTCCGAGGGAAAAAAAAACGTGCCAACCGGCCCCCCCTCCCGACGATCCCCCACCCACTAACTGTTCGTACACACTTCAAGGGTGAAGGCAAGATCTGGGACCATTCAACAAGTATCAAGATGCCATCGTTCGCTGAAATGGGTGGTAAACATTGGCTGTTTTTCCCGTCCATGGATGGCCACCACCACAAACTCACCTCCTTGCCCGCTTACTCACCCTCATCCCCGTCCCCCTCCCCTCCACCCTTTTGGCGTCAGCCTCGTAACGCAACAGTAAGGTGGCCGGGAGGGGAGGGCTTGCTTGGGCGCGGCTCATTTATTGTGAGGATTGTCATGCCACGTGGCAGCCCATTCTCTCGATTGGCTGGTCC
>PYWC01000075.1:112486-135055 GCA_003182015.1 Tuber magnatum | reverse complement strand
CTTCTCTTACCGCCACTTTTTCCCCTTTCGTTACGGGCAGGTAGGGCGGGTGGGGTTTGGGTTTCTGTTACCCTATCGGATCGCCATTGTTACTACCGTTGTTTTGTCTGGTCTTGTTTTGGGTGAGGGAGAAATGCGTTCTCTCACTCACTTGTTTTGCTTGTTTCGCTTGCCCGTTGAGGTTGACATTTGTGGTGCTGCTGTGTGGGCCATGTATGTTTGGTGGCTCTCCCTATGGTAAGGAACTTGTAGGAGTTCTAGTAGAGTACTCGTATGAGTGATGCGGCACCGCCCTCGCGACGGTCGATTGATTGATGCTGCGGATATGCGGGTGTGCTGGATGGTGGTGGGTGGGTGATTTGAATGCCACGTTTCTCGCGTGGATTCCGGCGCCGGTATGATGAACCCTGTGAGATTTGGGAGTGGCCCTGATTGCCCCTGGGTGGGAGGGGTTGTCCGGTGTTTTTTTTTTGTTTTTTTATATGGTGGGGTAAAAGTGAGTGGGAAGGTTTAGTAGTATGGTGTAGCGCGGGTTCATATTCCTTGTATGATGATATAATACCGATGCTAACAGTACGGCACCGTACCCTAGTGCTTTAGCTGAGTGATGCCAGGGGTTTTTCCGGCTCCTCCGGAGTGGTGGGTGGTGGGTGAGCTACGGGAGTGGTGATGGTGAATGTATCATGAACCTGGACTCTACACACTAGTTACGGTACACTGTGCGGCCCGCTACCGTGTTGTCCATCGTCTACTTGTATGATACCGTAAGAACTCGAATAATTGGACCCGGTTTCATGTCGTTGGGCTTTCCTCTCTCAGTAAGGTCAAGAAATTTTTGTTTTTTTTTCTGTCTCGGAGGAGGGAAAGGGCCTGTGTTTTCGCTGTGTTTTTTGCCCCCTTTCCATAGAGGGAAATTTCGGACTACATGAAACCGGGTCCAATTATTCGAGTTTTTACGGTAGTCTAACCGTCTAACCCTTTCAACCACACGAATAGCCCTGGCACGGCTTGGCGGGTGCCATACCCGAACGGCAAGATTTGAAGAGGGGCTGTGCGAATGATATGGTTTGATATGGATCCGATTTGTTTTTATTGCCGTTTGTATGATAGCTTTGGCCGTTGGGGAGAAATTTTTTGCTCGAGTAAGCCCTTCGCTATTTTGCCGGTATCATATATTATTTTCGTGACAGTGGGGGTATAATATGATGATATTTGCCAAGACGGACTACAATACCCTACCACTCTACATTGCCGGTATCGAATTATTATGATATCCTCGCAGGGTGTCGGGGTGGTAAGAATGTCAAAGCAATCTCACACATAACCAGGCACCAGGCACCGAGCACCACGCACCACGCACTTTCCGCCCGGAGCCTTCCCCTCCCTCCCGTACCGCGATCGGCTCGTGAATCTCAATGGCGGTAGCAAGCGTGCCCACTCCCGGTGCTCCCCTCCCTTCCCCTCCTCTCCCTCTCGCGAATCCTTATCCATCCAACCTATCCTCTTACCACCAACGAGCGTGTTACGATACATGGTACGGGAATTATAATGTTGGTGTTCCGGTGCTCCAGTAAAGGAAGATCTGAAAATCCCTTCCGCTGATCCCAATTCTCTACACGGACAGGGGTCATTTTTTCCCATTTTTTTGTGGACGCGCCCGAGCACCGGTACCTGGACGCACGAGTGACTTATTTCAGACTTTCCCACATCTTACGTTGCACACGGACGCATGCGCGCACCATTGGTCGTGCAAGATCTCGGATTCGATGGTGCCCGCGGAACAGGGGCGCGATCCGATCTTAGTCTTGTTGAAGGGAGGAAAGAGATAGCGAGAGTGGAGGTTTTGCATGGTTAGGTCGTCTACGGTCGGGGGAGGAGAGGAAAGTGTCCTGTGATCAATTCTCCCTTGCTTTCTTTTGACGGTTTGATAAGTCAAGTTGGGAGGGGGAAAAGGGGGAGGGACGGTAGGGCACGTTCTCTCGAGAATTCATGGATGCATCGGATTTTCTCATAGGGTTCCCTTGCTCCCTCTTGGGGAGAGAAGGGAGGAAGGCAGGAAGGGTTCACCCCAGGGGCTCACGGGGGCGAATCAGCTTCCCTGCATAAAGTACTCGTACCGGGTTACCTCGGAAGCCACAGAAGCTAAAGCCGCGCGATCATACCAAAAACCGCGACATCTGGGGAAGCACAACACAATCCTTCCGTGTGGGAAAAACTTTTTCCCTCCTCTCCCCCCTTTTTCCGTTTGTGAGGGGTTAGCTTTAACGTACCCCATTCGTCCAAGATCGAATTTCCTGTTTCGTCCGGTGTGGGCGGAATGGGTTGGGCCTCCCACGCGACATTTAGCTTTTCTATTAAATGCTCACTGGAGCAGCAGAGGTGCGGGTGAACCCGGCGAGCAGGCACGAATCATAGGAGGCAAAAACCGGCAACGCATGTCAGACTTTTCGCCTGGGTTCTGCTATGGTGTGGTCTGGGGTAGCCGTGTGAATGAGAGAGGGAAGGGAAGGAGGGACAGGAAAAGAAGAAGAGAAAAAAGAACAAAAGAAAAAGGAAAGAATGAAAGAATGAAAGATTCAAGGAAAAGGGCGTGATGGGGAACTGGCAGGGGTGGTACTGCCCTGTATGTCTCAGTGAGAGGAAGATGAAGAAAGGGCAAGCAGCCAAGCACGCATGGCACTCGCGAAACCAAGCTCAGCCCCCACCGTTGCAGGCGAGACTTATCGGTTACATAAAATAAAACTTTAACGGTGGCTCCTGTCCCCATGAAAAAAGCAAGCGGCCAAGAAAGCGTCATTCGCTGCACAATTGGAGGAATGCGATGCAAGGTTCGCTGAGGAAACTTTTACCTTTTGCTTTGCCAAGGAAGAGAGAAAAAAAAGAAGCTTCTTTTTTTCCTCTCCCCCCCTCCCTCCCGTCTCGTCTATTTGCAGGTGAATGGGATTGATGCATTGCCTTTTACCTTTTCTTTTCTCCCCCATCCCATCTGCACGATACGGAACCTTATCGCCGGTGCGCACAAGTCTGGTCAAGGTGACGGTGAAAAAAATGGGAAAGTGAAGAAAAAGAAAAGAAAGGGACCGGAAGGGGAGGGCGGCCAAGGGCTTTGCGGTTGAACTACCGAGGATGGTGAAGAACTGTAATCGAGTTGGGAACAGGGCAGATGTGCCTATGCTGGCTCATCAGAGCTAGCTACTGCACCTTATGCTTGAACTAGTAATAACAAGGCTAGAGATCGGATTGGATCTGGATTGTATTTGGGTTTGGAGATGTGGAGGACGGAGTTTTCCCTGTGCCTACCTGCATGCCAATTTCGACACTCGGATTATTGTACTTGCGGCTCCAGATTGGTCTGCGCCGGGGGAGGGCTTTGCCGTCCCTGCCCTGCGGGGGATGGATCGGGGGGCGGGCGATGACAATGGGTGGAGGGATGGGTCGAGGATTATGATAGATGGAGGGGCCCATGCAGCAGTGCACATTATTGCGAATAAGATGTCGTAAAAGTTTTAGTGTGCGCTACACACACACCGCAATGCACGGCAAGAGTTAAAGCCTGCTTGGAGGCTGTTCGGAGGGGGGTTTATATTGGCTTGAACGCCCCACGTCTCTTCCATTCAGACCTCAGACTTCTCATGCTTCATTAGCTTCGCAGAACGAACAGGATCACTACTCCGACCCGGCGCACCAGAGCCTACACACAAGAGCTCGGAAAAGTTCAGTACCAGAGGCATCAGGGAAAAGCTTATAGCATATGCCAACCAAGAAAAACAAGCTGTTATAAAAGCAGGACTACAATCAAGGATTGGGGACTTTCAGGTATTTCCTCTATATCATCACCTCTTACAGCTCATCTCGAACACCCTCTCCATTCTCCTCCTCCTCATATATACCGACCCGTCCCCTGTGCCATAATCCCCGCCAAGGTCGATCCAGGGTGCAAGATACTTTCTTCGCAGCTCTTATCCACACAGTTCACCCCTCGCCCAACCTTCCATCCAAAAATAGAAAACGGATAAAAGGATCCAATCACACATGGAACCCGTAACCCAATCCTCATATGAAGCCTCCCCACCGCCAAAGCCAAGGCCTCGAAGGTTCCCCTGCACTTACGAGGGCTGCGGAAAGGCATTCACTCGCTCCGAGCACTTGCAACGTCACGAGCTGAACCACCGACCCTCGCCGAATACCTGTATGAGGTGCCGTGCGCACTTTGCTAGGCCGGATTTATTGGGTAAGGGTTCTCCGGTGATATATCCACTTCCCCCAAGGAGGAGGAGGAGGAGGAGGGGAGGATGTGGGTTTGGAGTTCAAGTGGCTGATGTGCAATTTTCTTCCCGGGACGATCAGACAGACATATGGAGCGGCATGTACAAAAGGACAAGTTAGCGGGCGGGGAAGGGTTGGGAGTCTTGGGCACCAGAAAGCGTTGCTGGAGAGACGACAACGGGAATATTACCACTAAGCGTCCAGCAGCTAGCCTTGCCTCGTTACCAAAGCTGTCTACTTCTCCAAGGAGCCAGAAGGGGAAGGGGCGGGAAGAAGGCAGTAGTGGTGGTGGTGAAACGGGGAACATGTGTCTTCGGGATGCGTGCGCTGCTACCACTGAATCCATCGCCCCATCTTGCTCTACTGCGTCCTCTGCCCGACGACAGCGCAATGACGGGGGTCATGCTCATAATATATCTCCTGTAACAGCAACGGCAACAGAGGCAGGAGCCTTCGATCAATTCCATAGTCAACGGTTGGGGATGACCGAGCCGGGTATGTTTGAGAATGAGAACTTTCAACTACCTCCGCCACCCCCTCCTCAAACGTATCAGTTTGATCCGCTGCTCTCCAACGTTCCACCCTCTGAAGCGGAGACCCTGATTGCGAATTATCAGGCCGAGTTCGACCAAACTTTTAGCGTGGACCCTGCGTCCAGCTTTACGATGCCTTTTACCACGCTGGTTGATTATACCTGGTTGTTTTGTGGATCGGCTAGCCATCCTGGCGCCGGTGGGCAGTGTGGCACGGGGTTTGCTTTGAGCCAGGCACAGTCCGATATGGAGCTGGATCTTGAATCCCCGTTTGCTGCTGGCCCTGGGGATGGTGACCAATTGATGGCGACCCCGATGGACCATTCTCCGTTCCCCTCGTTCGGTGTTAAAGACTCAGCGAATGCGTTTGGGACCGTGTCGCAGCAGTATCCCGACTTCCAAGGCCTCGGGGGATTGAATAAGACCCCTCCGGTAGAGGACCACTCTCTCTACTTTCTCTCCCATGCGCAGTCGATACCTCATGACACTCCATCTAGGGACCTGCGTACCGCGCCGACGGCGAATATCACACAACATTCACTTGGCTCCGAACCAGCACGTACTCTTTCTACCCCACACACCCAGTACTCAATCCCCATCACCAACTCTCCCACATCTAGCCGCAATCGTTTCCACATGTATGCGTCCGCCTCTGCACCAACGTCGGAAACACCATCACCGACACTATCTTACCAACCACTCCCCAAGATCGACGAAGCAGCCCGCACAAAAGTCCTCTCACTTATAATACAGGCCACTACCAACGACAATGGGGAGCCCCAATTTGGCTGGGACGACCCACTCCTCTCACTCTCCGCCCTACAAAGCTACCTGGACCTCTTCTTCTCCCGATTCAACCAATCATACCCGCTCCTTCACCGTCCATCATTCGATCCCAGTAATGTGAACCCGCTGCTCCTAGTAAGCGTACTCATGCTCGGTGCCACGTACGGTGAGAAGGAGGCGCACCAGATGGCGCTGAGGGTCCATGACGTGCTAAGAGGGGTCTTAGTCAGCGTAGGTTTGATGAGTCCCGAGGTGTGGAGGAGGAAATCAGGAACTAATATGTACGAGTTTGGGAGGGAACGGATATATAGTCTGATTGCTTTCATGCTACGCTCGATCTATGGGCTCTGCAAACGGTGCTGTTGATAGAGGTGTTTGGGAAGTCAAGGGCGGGCATGAGGCAACATGATATGGCGCATTTGTTCCATGGGTTATTGATTAACGTAAATAACTCTCTCTCTTTTATCTATCGTCTTGGGGGGGTCTGTTTGGCCCACGGGAAATACAAAAGCGCTAATCGCGTATTCTTTTTTTTGTTTCCCAAGAAAACAGCTCATTAGAAGAAGCGATTGCCAAACCAGCACTCCACTACACGTATCCCTCGAAAGCAAAGACCTCGACCGGGAATGGAGCGAATGGATCATCGCGGAAGAGAAGAAGCGATTGGCACTACTAGCGTTCCTATGGGATGTCCAGCATGCGGTGCTCCTCTCGCAATCACTCTGCATGTCGGCATTCGAACTGCGCCTGCCGCTGCCGTACGGTTCCCCGACCTGGGAAGCGAATTCAGCAGAGGCTTGGCACAAGGCTGGGAAGGTGGAACGCCCACCTCCGCCATTCCTGATGGTGATAAAGCTGTACTTGAATCCGGGAAAAGAGACGCCTACGTTGAATAGCTTTTCGAGGCTGTTGGTTTTGCATGGGCTGATGAGTATAATGTGGGATATGAGGAGGAGGGACCAGACGTCTCTGGGTACGTCGCTTAGGTTTCCTTGATTTCAAACTTTCCCTTTTCTTTCTCATAGGTAGGGCGCGCGTGGGAGGTGGATGCTATCTTGCTCCCTTGCGGCCCGGGGCGGTGCAATGCGATAAGGTACAGGGCGCGCACACCCAGGAAAACCCTAAAAGACGCAAAGGACAAATGTACAAAGAGCATCAGAACATTTCGCTAACGGGAAAATTTCTCCAAAGGCTTCCAATCAGGCTCCTCCTTATCGACCACATCCTGGCAATCCCGCATCGCAACCGCCTACGACGCCTGGAAACTTGACTTTGACTCCCACCAATCGCCACCGACATCTTCCTCGGGCGGGGCCAAGACTGACACGACGAGGTCAACACTAACCCTATACCATGCCGCCCACCTGATCCTGCACACGGACATCCTCTCCCTGCAAATCTACGCGGGCGCCCGCAGCATCCTGGGCAAGCCGGTTCTGCGGACGGACTATGATTCTTCGTGCGCAGTGATCAAGTCCTGGTCCACCACCCCCGCCGCCAGCAAAAGCGCCTACCACGCCGCCGCAATGATCCGCAGTTCTCTACAACCGGAGAGCGCAGACGACGGAAGGTTTCACTATCCATGGTGCCTATACCTCGCCACGCTCGTCTGCTGGGCTGGGCATGGCGGCGCCACGGAGGAGGATATTGTCTGGGACGCAAAGGGCGAAATGCGAGGCTTTGTCGAGGGAATATTCGAGCGAGGACAAGACGGAAGGGAAGGCGGAGGCTCGGGAGATGATAGTAGCAACAACAACCATAATAGTAATGACGGTAATGGCGGGGGCAGCAAGAGGGACTGGAATCCAGCGGGCATGGTTTCCGTCATCGCAAAGTACCTTGGCGGCATTCGCTGGGCCCTCGCGCAGGAGGGGGGTAAGGTGCTGAGAGGACTGATCGCGGGCAGGCTGCTGAAGGAGCACGAGGCGATTAACGAGGCGATTGTGTGAGGAAGAAACGAGTTTTGCATTTACAGTCGGAGGACGAGTGATTGGATGTGTTTTATAGATGGCATTAATCTTTATTAAGTTATCCACGGAATGAATGAATAAGTAAAAGAAAATCACAATCCCCACCCCCACCCTCCCCTCCCCCGAGATGAAACCCGCTCGAGAACAAAAACTTGCCCTTTCGTCAAAGTGCACTTTCGGAGCGAAAAACCCATCCACCGCCAACTTTTATGTACAGTACTTGTATCATACTACACCGACAACCACACCCACGGTCAACAAGTACGAGTATGCCACTCCCGCTCCCATAATAATATCCCAACCCGACACCTTTTCCTCCACCCTCCACCCAATCAGCACCACCACTAAACCTCCTCACCGCAAACAACCCCATAAACCTAGTCACATGACGGGACTGTTGATACAGACAAGGCCACCAACCAACCAACCTCACCATAGGTTTTTTTTTTTTTTTTTTTTTAAAAAGGAACAACAACACAGCCTTGCAACCGCCAGTTAACCCACACCCACGGCAATCTACCAGTCATTTGCCCGGTAGCATGACGAGTGAGCTGTGCAGGAGCAAGCAAGTCATAATACCACCGGTACGGTATGATTTGAACATGGGACGCGTCGGTCTGGTCAGATTGGGGGCTTAAATTATGGATTTTACACACACTGTAGGGCGGTTGGTCGGTTGGTTGGTTTGTGGTGCCCTAGGATAACATATATATATATCTATCGATCGTGAGTTAAGTTATCATAATCTTTTATCGCACTCGAATACTATTTTGTGGGTAGTGATCGGGTTAGAGTTTCCTTTTTGGGCCTATGTGTTTTTTTTGTTTTTTTTTTGGAGGTGGGGAGGGAGTGTTTCTTCTTTTCTTGCGCCTGGTATGAGTATTATATATTATACAGCTGGGACGCGGTGAGGAGATGTGGGTTTTGTGATTGGGGAGGTATGATTATCTATGATACTGTATCGCACCGTGTCATGGCTTCGTGCCAAAAGTGTCGCGTCTTGGCGTGGTAGGGCTAGGAAGTGAGGGTTTCGGTGAAATTTTGGAAATTCGGGGGTGGTAATTATTGGTGGTGTTGCCGGGGGTGCGAATGGGCTGGATGGTGGTGGTGGTGGTTTGCTGGGGGTGGGTGGACGGGGTTGGTTGGTTTATTGTATTGTCTTGTCTTGTTGGGGTTTGATGCTGTGTGTCGGGACANGGGGGGGGTTCGTGAAATATACGGCTCTTTACTAATGGGCTCTATTTGATATTAAGATAATAATATTATTACGGGATCATACGAATACTGCAGTATCTTGCAATGGACACTATGAATAGCAAGACTCTGCGTACCGGTAGAAGGTTAACTTATTAGGTTTCTTTGCTTGCAGTCATCTTTGGTGTCATAGCCTTTCATCCTGTGGGAATTTTCTCTTTTGGTGATGTCGGAATGCTGTGATAGATTTCCTGCTTGCTCCATTCTCCTCTCGGTTGAACGGGAGCGACAACCAACCACCTGACTGATAGACCAATGGATACTGTTTCCCCTCCATCTCCATGGGGTCCAGATTCATCGCCTTTCTTTACCTCTACGTTAGTCTATCCGTCTACATCACACAGATGTCTGTCGAGTCTATTATCATATTGGTATACAGCCCCTATGCAAAAGTCTTTGTGAAAGTGAGACATTTTAGTCAGCATACCACAATAAAAACAACATGTGCTATGGTAGCGTATACTTTTCCATTCCATCCACCTCCTCCCTACAAAATGCCGAAAGTACCAAAAACCACATGAAGAGAGCTTTCTAATTATGAGAAGGGGATGATTATTGCCTTTTTTTATTGCTTTGGGTGTATCACTGTGGTCTCAAAGCTGGTTTGCTGGCCATGGAGTATGGTGAAATCATTTCTTATTCGTGCAACAGTGAGAATGTCAGTTGACAATTTGTCTTGATCTGGTTATCCTTGATAAATGAGCTCGGCGATGCTTGATTACTGCAGCAAAAAAGAATAACACACTTTGCCAAATTGAATTCAGAAATCGGTTCGCACTCAGCATATTACTTATAACAGTTGACTGGATGTTACATGAGGTTCATATCAAAAATGATTGGCAAAGCAATGCCCTAAATTGAAAGCTAAGTATGTGAAGCTGTGTCTAGATTGAGCAATAGAAAGAAGAAACTAGAGTGCGGAGGATTTTGAGGTTGTGATTTGGATTGATGAGTGTTCTGTGGAGTATAGTTCTGACCACTATCGGGTGTGGGTATTTTGAGAACTACCAGAAAAGTGGCTTGAGGAATGTGTTTACTCCAAAGCTAGCAAGTGGAAAGAAATATCTCTCATAATATGAAGTTGTTTCTAAGGTAAAAAGAAGGGTCCATTGGTCTGTTTAGATCGTTCAGTCATAAAGATAGTTTATTTAAAGCTTTTAAAGTACTATCTTCCACCTATCCTGTGAATGATTTCCAAACTTCTCGGTGATTCTACATTCCAGCAAGATAATGCCCCTGCATGCAAAGCTCATATTGTTCAAGGCTGGTTTGAGCGCAATAATATTACTATTGAAAAATATCTTTCTTATTCGCCAGACCTTAACCCATTTGAGCATGTTTGGGTAAAACTGAAGTACTGGATCCATATTTGTCACAAACAGTGACAGGGGAGGAAGGTTTCTTACATCATGGAAGACTCAGAACAGAATATTGGAAGGACCAAGTAAGGCTAACCGGTAAGGCTTACCGGTAAGGCAGATTGGTTAGGCTTTTGCACCATGACTCACATTACGGTCATGGGGTCTCGCATGACTTACAGTTGTGAGTTGCTAGTATGTTGTGATTGGTTAACACATTTGGACAACTCACAATTGCAAGGTCGCATGATGTAATGACTTTCCCACACGACTATGGCAGGTACCCCCCCTAGCGTTATGAGTCACAGGGTTAGGGTTGAAATGAAGAGCGAGTATAAAAGGAGTCACTAGGACCCAGGAGGATGAGCTCTTCATACTATTATCTTTGTATCTTCTTACCTATAACTTCACTACTCTACTCTTCACCAATGTAGCCAAGCTGTGTACCTACCCTTATGAGCAAGTTGTTAGATAGGAGCCTTGAGTGCTTAGCTATTGGACTCAGAAGAAGACATGTAGTCTCAAGTGTTTGAGGCTAAGGTATTGTCGCCTGTGTAAGAAAAGTGCTGACTGGTAGGAATTGTTACAATATCCAGTATCCTTGCCTATCAGACAACAAGGGGGGACCTAAGGCAATGAAGAAAAAGCTACAGGAAATACTGCCTCTGGTTTCAGAGACAATTCCACCAGAGTTCTTCAAGAAATTGTGGCTTTCTATACCTAATTGAGTTAGTGCCAGTACTGTAATAGAGGCAAAGGGATGGTATACAAGGTATTAGATTTTTTTAGATTTTTTAGACTCTCACTTTTAATTTCTTTGCTTTCGTAGTTTCTATAAGCTCTTTCATTTCATCTCCCTGGCATGTTTAGATAGCTTTCATTACTTAATTGAAATTGTTTTCACTGTTCCAATCAAGTCAAAGTTGCGACCGTAGTTACTCGAGGCGCTGACCAAGCACTTTCACGAAGACTTTTGCATAGGGGCTGTATATAAGAGGTAGCCACAGAGTACCGGTACCGGTACCGTATCCACCATAGCGAGTTCTTTTCGCACAGGCGTCAGTTTGGTCGGGAACACCATCCAATGGCCGGAAAAGTCAACCGGGACACTTCCTCACCGGTATTATTATTTCGCGGGTTGAGTTCCCAACGGGGCTTTGGTGCGGTATCATACTGTTCAAGTCCCGGCGACCGGGACCGTGCTCCTTACGGCCAACTCGATAGTACTGTACATGCATGAAGATCCAAAATTGGGAGATAGTAGCTTCTCGAGAAGGTGGATACCATTCGCTCCGATGGGATTGCTGCATTCCGGGGGACTAAATTGGAACCGGCGTGCAGGCACGATTTTTTTTCTTTCTTTTCTTTTTCTCTTATCGTCCTGGGCCGTGCGGGGAATCGTTGTTGCGGTTGGTGGTGGGGTGTTGCGCAACTTTATCCGCTGTGGCATATGGTAGTTCTGGTTGACTTGATTTCGGGCGTATTGATGAGGAATTTAAGGGGGATTGGATGCCTACAGAGTTGCGAGAGGAATTGTCTTTAATAATTCTGTATGATATGTCCAGATTTTTTGAGAAATTTTGGGTGGAGGGGGAAGAGTAAACATGTTCCCCCCCCCCCTTTTTTTCTTTTTTTCTTTCTTTTTATCAAGGAAGTAGGGGAATTTTTGGTAAGAGTGAAACTACCGGTAGTGACACGACCTACGTGCCGTACTGCTACAGTATTGTATGCTGAAGAAACCTGCAGAGTGGAGTGGTGTAACATGTTGAGATTAAAGATACGAGCATGGATGGATAGAAGAAGAAGGGGGGGGGGGTTACAAATCACTTTGAACGATATTCGCTGTTGCCACTCAAAGCTGCGATTCTTCACTATCCATCCACCTTGCCAAAAGCTATGATATGATAGCTTACTCGAGTACCGCTAATTCGGGACAGTCTACCGCTGAATTGAACGGCAGTCTACCACGCCGTTTGCAAACACAATGGATGATCGTACTCGTACTCGTACTGTCGACGGCTGGCAAGCAAACAAGCGAGAGTCGGAGCTCTTCTATCGGAACAGGAACAGGAACACGGCGGGGTACAAGTACCGATAAGCAGAGTGAGCAGGGGGGCTGTATCGGTCCCCCAGCATTAACTTATCGATAGACGGTACGAGTAGAGTAAAATGCCGGGGGGGGCAACGAACACGGGGGGACAACGAACACCGATCCGGTTCCCGGAAATACCTGTGGCGTGCAATGTACCAATTGTGGGCAATACTACTACATTTGGATTTTTTTAGGAGAATACTTCAAGTTATGAAAATATTAGAGACTTTGTGACTCCATATCCAGAGTCAACTCCTAGCAATCTTGCTGGCCTGGAAACTTATTTGACTTACATCCAGAGTCTTTTTGCAAAGTACCTATTTACAGAAATAATGGTTCTGGAGTTGCAGCTTGGGATTCTGCACTCCCGCTATTGTCTGGTATATCTTCCTCCTCTCCCAGATCTCCTAAGTCCATCTTATGAAAACTCTACTTACTGGTAATATGCTGCTGGGGAGTGATATATGAGGAAGGACTTGAACTGCATCTGTGAATGGAGGAGTATAGATTCTTTTGCTCTTTAAGCAAGAGATGAAGCTTTCTACCAATTTTGCTCTGGTGATCTTTATACTGACTGGATATTTTCCAGGTTTTCAGAAGAGCATGTAGCTTCTTACAATCTAATGTCTGAGCTTGCTTTTGCTCTACCTCTTTCAATAAGGAATGTTGAATTCCAATTGCCTTTTCAATCCTCTCCTTCCTTGCTTCTATTTTCCTCTCCTTTTCCTTTTCTTGCTTAATAAAAAAGTCATTAATATCATCCTTATCTAACCAGGCCCATCCTATAGCAAGTATGCATTGTTGATTTTTTTACTTCCTCTCCCTCTCAGGCTTCTTAGCAGCTGATATATCTGAAATTTTGTTTTTACGCTCCTTGGCTTGTAACCTGCTATAATGAGCAGCATATACAATGTTCTGAAATAGTCAATGTTGTTTCCAGCTGCAAGGTGAGTTTGAATCATAACCCAATTTACGCTCAATTAGTTTTTCTTGATATCTTAACTGACTGATACTGGTTGGTATATAAAACTTGACTATTTTTTCAGCTGTAAGTTGATCAAGATGCCCTGAGGGGGGGTACTTCTTCTGTTGGCTCAGGGGTATGTGGTGGATATTTAGAATTAGGAATATTGCATAAAACAATATCCCTATCAATTGGTATATGACCAGTATTCCAAAATGCTGATTGTATATTTTTCACAATAAATGATCTTTCTTGAGCAAGGCTGACAATTTCATAGAAATTCTTTTTCCCAATTGCCCACTACTACCACATTCACCTCTTTCCTATTTCCTTATAATAATAGTATTTATAGAAACTAAAAATTGCAACATCTAGAGGTTACAATCAGTGTACAGTATGTAGAGGTAAGTACAGTGGAATAACTTTATTATTAAGACAATAAATTAAAAAGTGTGTATTAATATGGAAATTATAACCATCAAAGAAAAGTAGCCTATATTCCCCTATTACTTTAAGTGCTGATATACTTTTAGGTCTGAAATTATACTTCAGAAACTAAGTGCCTATCATCTTGTCTGTCTAGCCATTTAGTGTTCTCCCAAATAAGGCCTATGGTAGTATGCCTGGTAAGTTCTTAAACCATTCCAAACAAAACACTTTTATTTTGAGTATAATGCAAGAACCTTCTAGTACTATTCCATCACCACAGATTCCTTCAATAATAGTCACAAATTCTGATGACCCCTCTAAATTGTATATTAGCTACTTATATTTTTATATATGGTATTTTTAAAATCTTATTCAAAATATATATACATACCTTGAGTTGTATAAATTAAAGAGCCATTTTCTAAAGGATGATGGATAACCTCAATCACTGTTTCTGAAGCTTCAAGACCTATTAGAAATACTATCATATCAATATTATATGTATTTTGAGACTTGATGTGAAACTGAGTAATAACATCAAAATACTAAATTAAACTTAGTTATTATTCAATATCTTTTAGAGAGTTTTGAATTTGTTTAATGGAAAACATACTGTAACAATTCATATATATAAGTTATGGTAACCTGAACCTCCACCCATACTGGGGACCAGGCGGTCAATAGGTAGGGACAAGCAGGCAAGTAACTACTTGCCTTATAGGCACCCTATAATCAGAGTCCCCCTGTAAACAAGTATAATCCTGGGTACTTAGGTACTTGGATACCTAATCCATGGGCCTGGGCAATACTAGTATACTTAGAGACCTTAAGTAGGCAGGTTAGTCTACTATGCAGGGTAACTGAAGAAAGGATGCAAGTGTCTAACTGGGCTGAAGAAGTAGGCAGAGTAGCAAAGTAAAGTTAGCCTAATGTCCTGGTAGGATTACCCTATCTTGGGGGTCTAGTTACCCTGCTATGGGAAGCGGATTACCTTGTTAAAGGGCCAGGGTTACCCAACCTTACACCACAAGGTTGCTTGGGGACTTTGGGAAAATTGACCGAAATGTTTGTCATATGAAACCATATATGACTCTCAAATCTGGGATTTTCTGGGACACTATTGATTGAGTTTTGCTGCTCTAAAGAAGCTATAACTTGGAGACATTATTTCTATCATACTCCTCCAGCACTGCCCTGTGGCCTGGATGTCATGGGCAAATAGTTGTGTGGTGTGTACAAACTAGCAAAAGAGGACTTTTGGAGATTGGCTTATAATGCTGTATACGCTCTGGCTGTCTACCCAACTGTAAGATGTTTGTAGGATATGTGAAGAGATATAGGCTAGAAGGTGAAGTACCTTCTCTAAGTTGTTTGGAGTAAAATGGACTAGAACTGATGGAGATAGTGGAGGCTAACCATTGGGGTACAGGAGGTAGTTCCAGGTTGTATCGGGGATGACTGGGAGAGTTTTATACCTATTATGCCAAAATGTGCCCCTATGCTACAGTCACCCGTCAAAAGTCTTCATGAGGTGCTGACTAAGCAACACCTCAAGGTACATTCACTACTCCTATGGTCGTATAAATTGTATCGTACTATCATTTATCAATTTACAGCAATGCCTTACCAACTGAGAACCCAGCATAGGGATATGTCAGAAGTTCTTAAAGGCATGATAATTGCCTTCTTTTGGTGTTTTTATAATTATTCTTTTGTTGCAAGACTGGTGGAGAGATCAGGGAGTACAGTACGGTCATTTCTGAAGCGGGCCTCAGAACGCGGACATATTCACAACTTACCTCACTCTGAAAGACCTTCAAAACTGAGTAGGCGTGATAAAAGATGTATCAAGCATGCCTGGAAAAGAGATTGCTTCCAAACTAAGGAGGAGGTCTGTGCCTGAGAATTGTCAATTGGTCTAATTGCTAATACCAGTATGTTAATTTCGTAGCTTCGCTGCAGTGTCTGTCAGCATGTCTGTAGGTCAACTCTTGCTCGGTATCTACGTAGTCAGAATCTTCGGAAATGGCTTGCCAAGCAGTGTGTGAAGCTCACTGAAGAGCATGCTGCTAAAAGACTCCAATGGGGGATAGACCACAGAGACTGGACTCTTAAGGACTAGTATCGTGTGATTTGGAGCGATGAGTGTACAGTGGAAAAAGCTGGAACAGCGCGCTAGCACTGGGTATTTCAGCACCCATGGGAGAAGTGGCTGCCAGAGTGCTGTGACCCTAAGCCAAAGCATAAAAGTGCTTCATTGATGGTTTGGGCTTGCTTTTGTGGATTGAAATGGGGGAAGCTTCATTGTCTAATTGACAAAAAGACAATGAATGCGGAGTACTACATTAGGATGCTATCACAACGACTTATTCCCTTCTGGCACTACCTATTGGATATAGATCTAGAGCCTATATTCATGCAGGATGGGGCACGAGTGCATACAGCAAGGGTATCTATGGCATTTTTTGCAGACCATAATATTAGCCTATACAACCATCTACTGTACTCTCCTGATCTCAACCCTATCGAACACATCTGGGTTCACGTGAAGGGCACACTATACCAAATACACCCTGATGTTGTGAACCTGAGAGGATCTCTGGAAACAATCAAGAAGCGACTAGCTGAAATATTGCCCATGGTGTGAGAGGAGGTACCGGAAGGTTTTTTTAAATCAATGCTGGATTCAATGCCAGACAGGATACGGGCATTTATTGAGGCCAAGGGATGGTATACGAAATAGTAGCGGTAGCATGCTCAATCAGGGGGTTTTTTTTTTGATTGTATGGCTCAGGTACTACAGCAAGGGGAGAGGGAAAGGTCTGATTATGTAATTAGGCTCGGCGGGATCGCGAAGACTTTTGACAGGTGACTGTATAATCTCTATGAGAGAAGTTTGAGGATACGAAAAGCATGATTCCTATCATAACTGAGGTGGTTTCGAGTGGGGTGGTAATGGGTAGCTCCTATTGGATCACCTCACTGGACACTCTACTGGAGGAGTCTCTATAGGCTCTTCGCTCTATAGAAGTAGATATGTAACGTGTTCGGGCAGGCCCTAATCACGTAGCGGTACGATAGGAGCAGATGGCTTCTTGATCAACAAGAACTGAGCGCTGCATACTAAAGGAGGCTTCAAAAGGGTGTAATAGGAGATCAAAGAAGTAACCGTTCAACCAAGTATATTAAGAATATTGGCAGGTGAAGTCTGCTGTTTCCATCGTGGAAATCAGCGGTCTTTAAATACAGCATATCGCTTATCTCCAGTATGAGCGATATTCCAAAACATTGCGTGTATCAACTGATAGCACACGAAACAATACAAGGATCAAATGATACTGTGAAACCAAACATAAAATATTGTGTGTATCAACTGATAGTACACGAAACAATACAAGTATCAAACAATACTGTGAAACCAAACATAAAACATAACCTAGTACCCGTACCGGTTACGCTCCCAAAATAAGATAACAATTTCACCAAATAGAACACAACTTAATGAAATCCTAATGGTCGGTAGATCCGCTATTCTCCAGGAGCCCTCCCTCGGACCCATCCTCATCATCATCGCTATCCTGTAGCAATCTTGAATCGTCCTGCAACATCTCTTGCGCACCATCTAACCACCTTTCCAAACATTCGTGACAGGGTGCTCTGCACACTAAGCAATCTGATTCCCAGTAGTGTGGTAGGTCCACGAAGTTTCGTACTATCCAGTCCTCCCATTTCCCCGTGTCGACATCGATTCGCCTGCAATCTTCGCAGTGATCGATATAGAATATCTTCCAGTATGCGTCTAGTGGAATGATTTCTCGGTACAGTAGGTATCCTAGAATGAGGTCTCGTCCCTTTATGCTGACTTCTTTATAGGTCGACATTCTTTGTTTCTTTTGTGTAAGGGTAATGTGTTTTGTAAAGGTCTTTTTCGGTGGAGGTTTCGTTGTTATTGTTCCTTCCTAAGCTTGCGGATAGGTAGACGGTATTTATATCTCAGTGTCGGTCTCGCTTAGGTGTTCACGGGGAGGGTGTAGTATTTTAATTTTGGTTTCTTCCATTTTCACACACATATCACCTTTTTCCATACTCAGGTAGCAACCACTACCGAAGCAGGAAACATCGCTTAGTGTTTCTCCCCTCATTCGTCCTGTTGATTCTGTTGTTATTTTGCGGCATCTGTTGCGAATGTGTATGAATAATTGCTGTATAAGGTATCGTCTAGGGATAATATCACGGTTCACCAACAGTCCTATTAGCTGATGGTGCAGTCTCCTTGGTACTTGCTCATAGTTTGACATCGTAAGGCTATTGGATAGTATGTCTTTTATCATTCGCTATTCCCCGTACTCAACTCTGGCTAGCCATGCTAGGTATGCGGCTTTGTCTTCCATAACCCGATTCTCATCTTCGCTGCTTTCGAAATCGCTTTCAAAATGGGCCGACCAAAAACCCGTCTTGTATGCCTTGATCTGTATCTGGGTGGAGGTGTTGGATTTCTGGTAGGGTTGGGCTCCATGCCACCATCAAATGGTTTATTGCAGGGGGTAGCTCACTTTCTGGTTTGTTCTCCTCCCACTATTGGTTTACTAGTTCCTTGGCGTTTCCTAAGCCTTCGATGGGTTCCCAGCTGTTTTCAATTTCCGGATATCCCACCCATTTCACCAGAAATTGGTCGCAGTCATATCGTCTTCTGTGGTCTCATATAGCCTCCACTTCCAATTCCGGTTTCACATTAACCACGATAGGGGGTGGTTTTGCATGCCTACTTCGGGGGAATGCCGTATCGTCATTTGCGAGGTATTTTTTTACTGTGGATGCGTGGAATGTTGCTTGTCGATTTCTATACATTCTTCCGTCTATTTCTACAGTGTAGTTTTCCATATGATCATCATATCCTTTTGTCTTGAATGGTCCTCGCCAGTGCGGTTGAAGCTCCTTGCTTCGTCCTGATTCGGTTGCCAATAGGTTTCCGTAGACTAGTAACTGGTTACCTATCCCAATTGGAGTATGGTGTCTGTATCGCCTTGCCGCTGTTCTCGTACTCCTGAATCGTGCTAGTTTGATAGCATTGAATGCAGTGTTCTGGATTGCTTGGTGTCTGTTTAGCAATTCATCAGCTGCCAGAACTGCAGAGTTTTTGAAACTCGCCAGGGGAAGTAGTGGGTAGTTTTTGCTATAAACCGCTTTGTATGGTAACATACCCAGGGTTTCGGACCATCCTGCATTCAGGTATGCGGCAGTTTCGGGTATGGCATCAAACCAATTGTTCTGTCTCGCATTCACTAGGTTTCGAAGAGCTGTCTTGAATTCCTAAATTTTCCTTTCAACTTGTCCGTTTGTCTCATGGTGGCCTGGTGCCATCTTGACTTGTTCGATTCCTAGCAATCGACACGGTTGTTTCCACACATGTAACTGGAATCGTGGAACTGCATCGCTTACTATTGTTGTTGGGTAGCCATGGGGCGTAAATATTTCTTTGCGTAGCAGTTCCCAGGTTGTTATTGCTGTTACTTCCTTGCTTCTCGGTATGAGCCACGTAAATCCTGAAAACCTATCCATGACCACTAGGATCATGTCGTATCCCCATGAGTTATGGAACGTTCCCACAAAGTCAATGGCTATTGATTTGAAAATTTCCAATGGAAGGACAATCGTCTGAGCCTTTCCTTCAGGTAGTTTCGTGGGTTCCTTGCTCATTTGGCAGGTGTAACATTGTGCCATGTATGCTCTGAAATCCTTGCACATTTCAGGCCAGAACAGATACCCGGTAGCGTACCGCAAGTTTTGTTCCGAACCGGGATATCCTTTATTGTGGATCTCGGCTATGACATACTCTCTTAGTGTAGTATTTCCGAATGCAGGACCCTTCAGAATATACAGGCATTCTTTCCCATATCGTGTTTTAGCATATACCATTCTATTTGCAATCATATAGGAGGACAAAGCTCCTTTGGAGTCCATAGTTTCATTGACCTTTTTCCGTATTGGTTCCTTTCGGTATGCGGCAACCATGTGTGCATGGAATGTTCCGATCATTTCATTGACTCTTTGTCTGGTGTCCCGCTCATCATCGATCTCGCTTGTTCTTGTCAATTCAGGTTGGTCATCCTCCTCGTTTTCTTCCAACACATCGTATAGCCCGCTCCTGTATTCATCTCTTGTCGGGGGCATCACTGAGACTATTGTCTTATTGCTACCGTAGTTTATTGGTTCTGCTCGTTTAATTGGTGGTGGACTACCAGGCATCCGAAATGCCGGGGCTTCCGAGTTTAGGATTGCTGGGAGTGCAAAGGATCTGGGCGTTCGTTGGATGAGAGTGGACGGTCCTTCTCCCGCACTATTTGTTCTTCCACCAATCGTTTGCTGCCATTCCCAATCATTGATCATGGGAGATTCCGGCGGGCTTGGGTCAATTTCTGTGCTTGGGGGGCTCGGTCCTTCGCTAGGTGGTCGAGGGATAGCCCTGCGTTGCCACCTGGGGTGGTTATTCGTGAACTTGATTTCAGTCTGGTGATATGGACAATGGTCCACGTAAGAGTGCGAATAGTGCAGATTGCTATGTTGGAGTTCCTCGGGTGGTGTGCTGCGCATGGTGCATGTGTCACCCCAATCATTTCCTGCAATGATTGCGCAGGGGCTTGCAGGAGGCATAGGGGCCTTGTTGGGGTACTCAGTGTATGAGTAAGGAGGGGAGGTAGGGGGTATATCTCGTCCAGGTTCCATTGTATTTGATTCTTGCTCGTAGACTGTGTTATCTGAGATATCAGCCAATTTCTTTGTATAATCGTCGACATAGAGTGGGTTTAAGCCTGATTCTCCCTCGTATATCCGGGAAAGGGCATCTCCTAAATAGTTTCTGCTTCTTGGTACATAGACTATCTTCGCATCGTATTTTTCCAAGGCACTGAGCCATCTGACTTGTTTTCGACTTGGGTTCCTTGCGGTTCGTAGATGTGTCAGGGGGCTGGTGGTCAGTTACTATTGTAATGGAATTTCCCCTTAGTACATTGTGGAACCGGTTAAGCGCTTCAACTATCCCTAAGGCCTCTTTATCGGTGGTTCCATAATTTATATGTGCATTGGTGAATTTCCTGCTGTGTAACGCGGCAGGTCGTGCTGTCTCATAAGTGAGTCCTTGTCCCACCCATGCTCCAATGCCTAAATCTGAGGTGTCCATAACTAGCCAAATTGGTTCCTTGTTTCGTATGTCTATTGGTGGCATAACTTGGTCATTGACAATTGGCTTTCGGACCTCATCGAATGCGGTCTGGTGGGTCATTGTTCATATGAATTAAGCGTTTCCTGTTAAGTCTGTTAAGAGTGCCGTCCGGGTAGCATGATGTGGGAGAAATTGGGCCAGATAATTCACTATTCCTGGGAAGCGTTGCAATTCCTTCTCATTCTTTGGTGTCTCCCATCCTGCAATGGATGATATCTTCTGGGGAGAGGCGAGGATTCCTTCATTGTCTACTATGTGTCCTAAATCTTCCAGCTTATCTGCAAACAGTACGGATTTCCTTTTGCTCGCATAGAATTTTGCCTTTCTGAGTCTATCACATACCTGGCATATATGATTTTCATGCTCCTCTGGTGTGTCCAAGAATATGAGGATATTATCAATGTATACCCATACAAAATGATGTAGGAATTCGCTCACGAGGTCTTCCATAATTCGCATAAATGTTGCTGGTGCATTCATGTCCCCTTGTAGCGTTACTTTGCTAACAAATCCTCCAAACGGCGTTTTGAATAAGTTGAACTTATCGCTGTCCTTGTCCGCTCGTGTTTGGAAGTATGCATCACTTAGGTCAATCTTACTCCTGAATTTCGCGCGTCCAATACGATTTAGGATCTGCTGCTGGTTGGGGATTGAGGAACTATCCATGATTGTGTTGTCGTTCTGGACGTTCAAATCTACCAGGGGGCGGATCCTCCTGCCTGATTTTGGTTGCACAAATATAGGTACGGCTCCGGGAACATCCTGTCGTACAATCATCCTGGCCTGCAGCTTCTTGTTAATCCAGTTTATGAGTTTTTCTTTGTATGCTTCCGGAATTGAGTATGTCGGTTGGTTTTTCAGGTCGGCTGGATACTTTAGCCAAATGTGGTGGTTAATCTTAAGCATGGGCGGTAGCGTTTCAGGAATCTTGTCTGGGAATACATCCTTGTATTCTTCCAGTAGTGTTGTTGCTGTGGCGTCAGAGACAGCGGCTCGGACTTCCCCGCTTGTTGGGTTGCATAGTACTCACAATTTGTCCTCGAGAAACTCCACTACAGTGTCCCCACACTTGATAAGGGCATTGTGTCTCTTTAGGAATGGCATTCCAATTAGGGCATCATACTTTGCTAAGTTGCCTACCAACATTTCCTGATTCGTCCATTGCTTTTTCCCGATTCCTATGGTCAGTCCACATTTCTTGTGGCTTGAGGAGTGGGAACCTTTTATTGCCATGTTGACTGTTGCTGGTTGGGGTAGGCGTTTCATGGGTATGCCATGGGTGGGGATAAAGGTTGCGCTGGCAATGTTACAAGTGATCATTCCTGTGTCGAATAGTAACTTTGCTGGATGGCCCTCTTTGACAATCGTTCCTTCCGGGGCGTCACGGGTCCTTACCGCCAGCACTGGTTGTGTCCGGAGGCTTTTCAGTTCTGCCGTGTTAATTTCCACTTCATCTTATTTGTAACATGTTCGGGCCAGGCCCTGGTCACGTAGTGGTACGATAGAAGCAGATAGTTTCGTGGTCAACACGAAGTGAGCGCTGCTTGCTGAAGGAGGCTTCGAATGGGATGTAATAGGAGATCAAAGAAGTAACCGTTCAACCAAGTATATTTTAAGAATACTGTCTGTCGAAGTCTGCTGTTTCCATCGCGGAAATCAGCGGTCTTTAAATACCGCATATCGCTTATCTCCAGTATG
>PYWC01000075.1:41648-82057 GCA_003182015.1 Tuber magnatum | reverse complement strand
CTTTCCGTGGCTTTGGTGCTCCGCAGGGCCAATACATTGCGGAATGCATAATGACCGCCGTGGCCGATAACTTGAAAATGTCCGTCGACGAGCTCCGCTGGAAGAATCTGTACAAGGAGGGCGAATTGACTCCCTTCCTGCAACCTCTGGAAGATTGGCACGTTCCGCTGATTATCACTCAACTGAAGGCTGAATCCGACTACGACAATCGCGTCCAACAGGTTGAAGAGTTCAACCGCACGCATAAATGGAAGAAGCGAGGAATCTCTTTGATCCCCACAAAGTTTGGCTTATCCTTCGCCACGGCATTACATTTGAACCAAGCTGGTGCGCTAGTACACATATACCACGACGGCTCTGTCTTGCTCGCCCATGGGGGGACCGAGATGGGTCAGGGATTGTACACAAAAATGTGCCAGATCGCGGCACAAGAGCTATGCTGCCCCCTGGACTCAATCTTCACCTCCGAGACCTCCTCGAACACGGTAGCAAACACGCCCCCAACCGCCGCCTCCTCCAGCAGCGACCTCAACGGAATGGCAATCCAGCACGCTTGCCAACAGCTAAACGCGCGCCTAGAACCCTATCGTCTAAAGTACGGCGCCGACGCCCCCCTCAAAACTCTCGCACACGCCGCCTACTTTGACCGCGTAAACCTCACCGCTAACGGCTTCTACAAAATGCCGACAATCGGCTACAAGTGGGGTAACTACGTAGACCCGTTGCCGATGTACTCTTACTTTACCCAGGGCGCGGCCATCTCCGAAGTAGAGCTAGACGTGCTCACAGGTGCACATACTGTGCTCCGCACAGACATAAAAATGGATGTCGGCCGTTCCATCAATCCCGCAATTGACTACGGCCAGATCGAAGGTGCCTTCGTCCAGGGCCAGGGCCTCTTCACAATCGAAGAAAGTCTCTGGCAGAAGAACGGCGAACTATTCACGCGCGGCCCCGGAACCTACAAGATACCCGGCTTCGCTGATATCCCGCAGGTGTTCAACGCTGGCTTGCTCAAGGGCGTGAAGTGGGCTAATCTACGGACTATTCAGAGTTCCAAGGGGATCGGCGAGCCGCCCTTGTTCCTGGGCGCAACTGTCCTGTTTGCGCTGCGCGAGGCGGTCAAGGCTGCGAGGGAGACCTTTGCAGTTGATGCGCAGGGTATGGGCGTCGTGCAGTTGGATTCTCCGGCTACGGCTGAGAAGTTGAGGGTTGCTATTGGGGATTGGATTGTCCGCTGGGCGAAAGTTGAAGCGAAGGAGGGAGAGAAGGGGTTTTTTGTGGAGGCTATGGCGTAGGGGCCTTTTTTTTTTTTGCATTTTTTGCATTTTTTGTTCTCTCGTGGTTGGTTTTGCATGACGGATTTTATATTTCTCCGGATTTGTGCTCATTTGCGTTGTGAGCTTTGTTTTCGAATGGAATTACCTGGATATCTTGTACTACGTGGCCGTTCAGCATAGGTAGTAATTCACGGTATCATACCGTAGACGGTTGCCACATCATCAATCACTGCCAGCAGATCAGGCGGATGTCCCTTATTTAAAGCAGCGATGCACAGGCTCTATCACCGGGTCAGTCCGGGTTACGGAAACCAAATTCATTATGTTAATAGGGAATGGTTCCGCCTGAAATTCCCATTCCCATCACTACCCCTCGGCCCCCGTACCAGAATACCTGAGCAAAAAAAGAAAGAGGTAAAGGTGGCCAAACCACCGAATCTGACTATTTGCGCGCCTATCTATAGACCGCAACTCTATAAAGTCTCAATCCTCACAATGCTATAGGATAGGCCTGTCATAATTATACATGCTTATATGTCCACTATAGCATGCCCATATGGCATAGGAATTGGTCTTTTCTTGAGCGAAGTTATTGATAGACTGATGTGGTCTACAGTAGGGGTTTAATATATAGATAGGGCAGAGGGTCAGAACAGATAGGTTGGAAGATAGGTTATAGACCTAAGTTGGAAAGGAATATCTATATAAGCAGGTATTTCCCTCTCTGAGCTTGTTCAACAAGGTTCCCTCTTCCTACCACCACCCATCTCTAAGAAAGATTTACCTGATATCTCGCTGGGCAGCATACCATTCGAGACTGGGAGAGCTTTTGTTCAAATGACTATCATAAGATGTAAGTTTTTCCCACCATCCTCCACCTTCCCTTACCAGGTATTGCAAAGCAGTATATATACTCTAATATACTAACCCTTGAGAAAGCTCATATTGGGATACAATGGTTCAGCACTCATGAAACAGAGAGGGAGATAATAGTCATGCATAGACTAGCCTTCAGACATGAGATAGAAGCTGAACGGCTTTGCCAGAAGCTCTATGAGGAAGAATTAAATGACTCATCCAGTGAGGAAGCCCACAGGAAACTCATTCCCTACTTTATGGCAATTTCAGAGACTGTGGAGGAGGTCTATACAAGAGTGGGGAAGGTATGTGAAGAAAAGGCTTCTGTACAAGAAACCATCAAATCCATCATACAAATGATGAGCTGGATGGATTTATGCATGCGTCTGATAGATGGCAAGTTATACCTTCTGAATAGCACTCAACCCTCTAGCCCCCTGATTGCAGAGGTATTGAGTGTTCTCTCCAACACGGCCTCAGAAGCAAAACCTACTCATACTATTTGTTCTCGCTTTTATCCAATAAAAGTTGAGAGTGCTACTAGAGTGGAGGTGGGAATTTTGGAGAGATTTCATAGGTGGCTGGGTTTGGGTAGGGCAGGGAGTGTAGTAAGTAGTATTTCGGTTTGGGGCTTCTGGTAGTTGTTTTGATATCTCCTCCTCAACCGCTCTGGGTTCTTTAGTGCTTGTACAGACATATAAGATAAGAGATGTCTTAGGGGTTTATCTCTGAATTGTTGAGCAAAATGTTTTCTGGAATTTCATTATGTACCAAAAATAGGGTTACTGTGGATGCACCTGGTATGGTTGATAGTGAAGGCTACTATGTTGTTGATTGTGGGAGCACTAGTTGTATAGTAAGTTTCTGTAGGGGGTTTTTAACAATCTTGGTAGCAATTTCCAATACAAAATTCCTTTTACTTTACAGCTCCTATTGAAATATGCAAGGGTCTATTTGTACTTTCTGAAATAGTTTAGAGGTTTTTCATGCCTCCTGTTCTAATAATAGCTATTTAGCTATTGCCTGTACATTCTTTTCTACAATTTCAGGCTGCTTTTTGTGATTTTCTATATTTCTGAGTCTAGTCTCCTTCTAATTTCCTGTATAGTAAATCAAAAAGATTGACTACTTTACCAGAAGTGTTATTTTACGTAGTACTCTATTTTCTCTATTTGAACATGCTGGCTACTAATTGATAATATCTATATGGGCTTCTATCAATTACTATATCAACAAGATACATTATTTTAAACTATTAATAACTGAATTACAATTAGAGTCTTACTACCTTACTCCTATAAGGTTGAGAGTGAGGACAATCTAGGGCTACAAGAATAGGGTATAGTTTGGAGACACTTGGTATACGACCAAAATGGTACATTTTAATATTATTTCTGTAGAAGTAATAATATTGAATTTCTAGGGATTTGGAGAGAACCAATGGGTAGGATTAGGCTTGGGATATCAACCATACCAGGAATCTAGAAACACTATACAGAAAACCAATAGGGCTTTACATATTTAATGAGTTCTATAGTTGATAATCTTACTATAGCAGCTGGTAGATAGTGCTACTGTTTCAGAGCTCTTAGGTATATAGGCAGTTAGAAACAAGAGAGGTAATTAGACTTCTGATAGTAGTATCAACACTATTGGAATAGAAGTACTCTTACTCTTCTGAAGTAGTACTTATTAAGACTTGCAGAATTCAGGTACTATTACTAGTGTATGGTATAGAAATTGTTAAGAATTAAACCAACCTAGTATAATAATCTTCATAGATTTTAAAACAATTGATAAGATATAATACTATATACAACTCTTGGAGAAGATATCTCGTATCAACTCTATATAAAATATTATATAGTACAAGTCTAGCAGGATTTAGTCTTAAGCAAAGGGGTATATAGTTAATTGTTCAGTAGGAAGAGCAAAGCATAACTCTAGGATCCTCATATAGAATGAGGTCAGGTGGAATCTCCTGTAAATCCAAGGTACGTACACCATACTCAACAGGTATACTGCTATCAAGAGGTTTAGATGTATTTAGTCATAGTAGAGAGGTTTAGTGGTATGCTATCATAAATGGTAATAGGGATGGCTGGTTGGTTATATTATAGAAGTCTCAAAACAGTGTATAGAAAGGTTTTGCATCATAACTCATATTAAGAGTCATGGGATTTGTATGACTTATAGTTATGAGTCATTGATATGTTTTAATTGGTTGATATACTTGAGTAACTCATAGTTGTAAATCAGATGATATTATAACTTTCACATATGACTCAGATTGTAAGTCATGGGTTTTACACATGTGATACAATTGCTGCATATAACTATACTATGAGTACATTGGGTGACTCATGGTTAGGAGTTATAGGGTTAGGGTTGTAGGAAGAGCTAGTGTAAAAAGGGTTAAAAGGACCTAGTAGGATAAGCTCTTTATATGATTCCCTTTGTATCTTTTTACTTATAACTTTGCTACCTTACCTACTTGCCTAAGTGGCTCTTTGTTATGGCGACTGGGCAGGAGGCTGGTCGGGTTAGGATATTGGCTGCAATAGAGAAGAAGTGGTAATTAGCCAAGGTTTTGCATAACAGAATCTTATGGAAACTGATGGAAGATCGCAGCTGCGCAGAAGGACAGGGTTGGGATGTCAGGAATTTGAGACCAGAGGATTTTCCTTGGTTATATAAAGAGGTGTGTCCCTCTTAGATTTACTTTCTTTACACAACCTGGTAATTCCCTGTCTACACCTGTACTTAGGAATTACAACTTTGTTTCTTTATCGCACTACTGGAACCTCTGAACCCTGACCCTGATCTCTGAGAACCTGTCCAGAAACCTCTTAAGTCTTGATACCAACATGTCTTGTTTGTACACTTGCACCTCTCAGATACCTTGCCTACTGTGGTGTGCCTTGGACTATCTGCCCTTAAGGCTGTATGGACCCTCCCTATTATGCAAGGTTGTATCTACGAGGATCCAACCTACAACACGTCATGTTGCGATCTATCGCGATCCCCTGGAGCTGTTTACCAACCTGAACTAGACTACCAGTCTGTTTAATGAGCAGTTAGGCAACCTAATCCATGACCAGTGATACAACTATCTTGCCCGCATCCGAGATATCCTCCTCCAGACAGTAAACCTACCAGCACCTGCTGAGTCCCCCACTGATGAATGGTTGCAACAGCCGCTACAAATCTTAACCGAAGAACTTCAGACCATCCACCTCGAAGGTCAAGGCCTTGAGACCCACCTTGCTACCACTGAACAGTACCTGGCATGCACCAAAGTGATGGTCACTTCGCTCAACAACACCCTCAACAATACCCTCACAGCTCCTGCTATGCTCACTGGTGGCAGTATGACAGCCTCGATCCTGAACTCTGAAAGGTTCGATGGTGCACTAGAAAAGTACTGCCCCTTCGCCACCCAACTTCATATGAAACTCGGCGGGGACCATCACCAGTTTGACAATGAACAACACTGTCTGTTATAGGCTATCAGCCTCCTCACGGGATCTGCCTTCCTGTAGGTACAATCCGATATCACTGCTTAGGGGATCAACTCTGCCAACACAGAGGCCCTGTTGGCAGAATTAGAACAGGACTTTGGGGATCTCGACTGCGTCATCATAGCAGAAAGGGGAATCAGGGACTTCATCCAGAAAAACTGCACATTAGTGGAATACCTTGCGGATATCCAGTACCTGGCTGCCGATACCAACTAGAACGATGCCGCTAAGTAGGGTACCCTTTACCGAGGTCTTAGCTTAGGGCTGAACAACACCCTGACCACCACCGCTAACCCCCCTGAGATACTGACCAGCTACACCAACTCGTTAAAGAAGCTGGGCAACAATATCCAGGCCCGCGAGGCTGACAAGAAGGGTTCCTCCTCCTCCTCGTGGCACACCTCCGCGGCCACTCAGTCCTGCACCACCACTCCCGCTCCTACTACCACTACAGCTATGGGTACTGTCTTAGACCTGATGGACCTTTCTGCAAGACATCCCAACTTGACCGAGGAGGAGCGGGATGACCGTATGAGAAGGGGACTTTGCCTGTGCTGCAGCGGTCATGGACACATGGCTCGACAATACCCAAACAAGAGACTCTGCCATGTGCAGGACGCCGCGACCTTGCAGTTCGAACCTGCCATGGTCCTTGAAGATACCTGCCCAGAATCTGAGCTGTCAGAAAACTAGTCATACCATGTGCAGAATACGGCACTGGCATGGGACATGTTAGATCTTTTCCTTGTTTATCTATATTGGGGTTGTTTTTGGATCAAATGGAGAACAGAATTGATGATAACCACTTGGTGATCACCTGTGACATCATAGACAATGAAAAGGTAATTCATTCCCATGCTCTCCTCGACTCTAGAGCCACCAGATATGCATTCATGGATAAAGACTTTGCTTTCCGCCACCACCCCCCCTTGTTCAAATTAAAAGAAACTATTCAATTAGCAGTAATAGACAGCAGGCAGATCAGCTCCAGTGTTATTACCCACCTGACCCAGATAGAGCTGAAGATCAATGACCACCTGGAAGCCCTGCCAGCCTTCATCACCAAACTGGGAGGATACCTCTTGACCCTAGGCAGCCTATGACTCAAAGAACAGGATGCAACCATCTGCTTCGCAAGCAATACCATTAGGTTTCAGTCCGACCATTGTTTAGAAAACTGTACCCATGACGTGACAGGTGTTCATGGAGTGGAAGAGAAGATCCCCTCTTTCTTAAAGCCTATGCTATTGAACGAGCTCTGGGCTACAAGGTACTCAAAGAATCAGAAGCCTGAGACAATGTTCTCCCAGGATACCATGAGTTTAAGCCACTATTCCCGGAAAAGAAACACAATCAGTTACTGCCACACCAACCTGACAACCACACCATTTCCTTGCTACCCAGCCTTAAACCCCTGTTAGGCCCACTATACAACCTGTCCCCCCAGAGATTGAAGCACCACATGGCCGGCTTGACAAAAATCTCAAAAAGGACTTTATCCAATACTCCACTTCACTAACAGGTTCCTGCATCCTGTTTATCAAAAAGAAGAATAGATTCTTATGATTATGCCTGGACTGTCAGGCTCTGAACAATATAACCATCAAGGACAGTGGCCCCTTACCCCTCTTAACGGAGACCTTTATGCAAATCTCAAAGGCCAAAATCTTCACTAAGCTGGATATCTAAGAGGCATACAACTTGATCTGCATGAAGGAAGGCAAAGAATGGAAAATGGCCTTCTGGACTTGATATGGCCTAGATGAATCTAAGGTCATACCATTTGGCCTTACCAATACCCCTGCTACCTTCCAGGCATATATCAACAAAGCCCTATGCCAAGAGTTAGACCACTTCTGTATGGCCTATTTGGATGATATCCTCATCTATAGTGAAACTGAAGAGGAACATATTGAGCACGTCCGTTGAGTCCTGAAAGCTCTAGCTGATGCCAAGTTAGAGGTCAAGCCCTGGAGGTGTAAGTTCTATATAGATCATGTCGAGTACCTCAGGTTTATCATCACTGCCTAATATATCCGAATGGACAACACCAAGGTGGAAACAGTCATTGCCTAGCCCGTCCCACAGTGTATGTGGGATGTGCGAGCCTTTCTGGGATTTGGCAACTTCTATCGTGGATTTATCAATGCTTATTCCCGTCTTGCCCAGCCCCTTACTGCCCTTACCGAGAAGGACCAACCATTTGTCTGGACCCCTGAGTGTCAATGTGCATTTGAGGAAATCAAGATGGCCTTCACTACCGCCCCTGTTCTGGCCCGTTTCAATTTCTCTAACGAAGTGATCATCAAAACCGATACCTGAGACTTTATATCCGTGTGCGTTATCTCCAAATGTGATGATAATGGGGTACTCCACTCTATTGCCTCCTACTCCCACAAGCATATTCTGGCTGAATTTAACTACGACATCTACAACAAGGAAGTTATGGCAATAGTTCACACTTTTGAGGAACAGAGATAGTATGTCATAGGCCGTAAGGTCCCAATCCTGACCAACCACTCCAACCTGAAACACTTCACTACCAAATGACTCTTGAACTGCAGACAAGCCTAGTGGTCAGAATTCCTTACCCAATTCAACTACAACATCGAATACCAGCCCAGGAAGCTCAATGGAAAGGCGGATGCATTAACTGGGATAGAAGGGCCGATGGAGGAAGAGGAGGAGCAACGAACAGAATACCAGATGCAGGTGGTGTTGAAGTCCCATAATGTGGATTCGTTGGCGAACATCATGCTTCCTACGGGAGCGTCTCCCGTGGAAGATCTTTGGCTAGAAGACTATGATACTGATCCGACCCCTACACAGATTCTGAGAGAATCAGACCAAGATGACCGACATTCCCATCTCACTTCCCTTGTGGAATGCCAAAGGGAGGGGAACCAGCTGCTGTACCAAGACCGCCTGTATATCTTTCTCCACCCTACCATCTGCCTAAGGCTGATTCAAGAAACCTATGACTGACCAGCTACACGACACCCCGGTAGAGCCAAAACCTAGGAACTGGTTTCTTACCATTTCTACTGGCCTGGCATGTGTCAAGATATAGGACGTTTCGTGAAAAACTGTCACACTTGTTAAAGGAACCACATATCGTGTCATGCCTCCTTCGGCATATTGCGTCCACTCCTGGTACCTGACAAACCTGGGGAACATGTCTCCATGGATTTCATTACTGGTCTCCGCTGGAGGCAGGGCAACGATACTGTGCTGGTCATGGTTGACTGGTTAACCAAGATGCGCCACCTAATCCCCTGCCGGACTATGATAGATACCCTGATCTTGGCCGAGTTGTACCTCAAACACGTGTGAAAACACCACTGTCTTTCAGCCACTATCACCTCAGACTGCGGCACTCAGTTTACCTTAGAATTCTCACAGGTGGTTTGTGACTGGTTGCCAGTATCCTGAAAACTCCCAACAGCTTTCCATCTCCAGTCTGACAGCCAGGTGGCAAGAATGAAGGCTATCAGGAAGCAATACATATGTGCCTATATCAAGTGTCAACAAGACAACTGGGCCCTTTGGCTCCCTATAGCAGAATTCGTAGCAAACAACCAGGCCTCTGAGTCTACTGGCCTGTCTCCGTTCTTTCCCAAACAAGGTTGCGACCCCTGGTTGGACTTTCTTGACCCTCCTGAAGGACACCAAGAGTTCTCCAAAGCTGCGGTGTTCGCCCAATGTCGGAAACACATCCACAGCCACCTTTGTTCTGAAATTTCCTAGGCTCAGGGTTGTCAACAAGAGTAGGCTCATCGGGGACACCTGCCGGTGTCCCACTTTCAAGTAGGCGACAAAGTATGGTGTAACACCAGGAATGTTGAAACCCACGGACCCTCGTACAAGCTGAATGACAAACATCTTAGCCCCTACCCTATCACTGCTTGAATAGTCACCCATACATATCGCCTGGCGCTCGCCGTCTGGATGAGGGCACACAACAGGTTTCATGTTTTCTTGCTTGACTTGACAGATGAAAATGCTCTTCCAGGACAGGGTATCCCCCCTCCGCCACGGGTGGAACTTGATGCGGAAGAGGAGTGGTAAGTTGAGCAGGTGGAGGACACCAAAATGGTGCAAGAATGGCTGTCATGATCTGGCTGGAGGAGCGCTAGCCAGGTAACTGAAGCAAGGAACAGGTTTTGCACATGATCTCATTTAGAGGTCATGCAGTTAAGTTATCCTCTCACTCACATGACCTCATCAGCAGGTCATAGGGTTTGTTTATATTTGAATTGGTTTTATGCACATGACCTCATTAGCTGGTCATGGGGCTTGTTTATGTTTGATTGCATTTCACACATGACATACAATTGACATCATGGGGAGAGTCTAGGCTGGCTGGTAAGGCTTACCTGCAAGGCAGACTTATTTATATTTTGTGCGTGACCTCATTAGTAGGTCATGTAGCTTGTTTATACAGTTGATTTATATTGTGTGTGATTTATATTTCCACACATGATATCGTTTAGAAGTCATGGGATGTTTTATGTTTTGCGTACATGACTCGATTGAGTCATATGATATTATGAATGATTTTGCTCCTGACCTCGCTTGAGGGTCAGGGCTGGGTTAGGGTTGCATGAAAAAGCCTATATAAAGGCCGGGTGTTCGCAGATGGGTTCGCTCTTCATGCAACCATCTACTGTTATTTCCTATGTACCCCTTTATGCTCTTTACAATACAAAAACCTTTACGCTCCAAACCTCTCCACTAGGTGGATCATTCATACAGTCCAGAACCTATCCACTATGTGGATCCAATTAGTGAGAAAAAGACAGATACCCTCAGTGCTGGTAAGAAACTAGTTCTTACGTAAGAAGACTAAGATAGGCCCAAGAGACTCGAGGAGCTCTTAGACACAGTGCAGCGTAGTTGGGAGGCAGAAGAAGGTCGTTACCTGTCGCAAGTAATATGAGTAGTGGGAAACTATAACATTTGGTTACGTCTGCTGCAACAACTAGCGACAATAAAATGGCAACTTCCAGGAACCTGAAGTTCATGCAAGATAACGTAGAAGATAGCAATCTCACTGACGGCACACTTGACCTAAGACCAGTACAAGACGTACTAGGCGAAGCAGTAAACCAACCCTCACGAGCTGAAAGCCTGGTCACACCCGGGCAAACCTCACCCGCAGGTAGTTCCCCTGAAGGAACATCACGACCAAGGAGGATGGCCACTGCAGTAATGCCAACACCCCCCACGGAGTCTACTACGCAGGCCCTTATGACGAATGAAGATCAAATGACGAGGTGCCTAGGGGCAATTAATGCCCACCCAGAATCGAGTCTGAAAGTGAGCGAATGGGACCTCTTCAAGGAAGACCATGAAAAGTTAAGACAGTTTCTAAGCCAGTTGAAACAGTACCTTAAAGTCAAGAGGTACAGCGAAGGAAAGGATATAATCAAGGTGGACAATGCAGAGTCCCTCTTGAGGGAAGCCGTGTGGCAATAGACAATACCCTACATGGAAGGCAAACGAGATCGGATATGGGCCTCATGGGAGGAGTTCAAGGAAACTCTCTACACCCAGTTTGGAGACAGGAATGCCAAAGAGATAGCGAGACTCAAGCTAGAAAAGATAAGATAAGGAAAGGATAACCTTTCTCACTTCTGGTACAAGTTCCACTTGATGGCCGTGGAAGTGGAATATGAGGAAGATACGGACTACCACTATCTATTGGGCGGCACCAATAAGAGGCTGCAAGAAGCCTGGAAGTATGCAGACCATACCTATCAGAGTGCTGATAACTTTGTAGTTTGGGCCATCGACAAGGAAGACAAGATCAACATGGTCAGACATGCTCAAAACAAGGCAATGGGAACAACCCATCAGACCCCACCATGGAACAATAATGGTACCCACTGACCGATAAACGCGCCCCGACCGGTATCCACTGGAGATGCCATGGACCTGGATGCAGCAGAAAGAAGGAACAGGAGGTCCCAAAGGCTGTCCGACCCAGAATACCAGAAAAGAAGAAAGGAGAATGCATGCCTTGGATGCGGATTGAAGTGGCATTTCATCAAAGACTGTCAATGCAAGGAAATGAAGCTACAGGAGATGGAAGGTGTGGGGAGGACAGATGGGTAGGAGACTTTAAACCAATAAAGTACACAGCAAAGAGTGGTCTGCGGGATGAAAGACGAGGTAAACCCACTAGCATCATACACATATCAACAAAGAAAACCAACAAGGCAATGATCAACAATACGAACAGTTATGATAAGAACAATGAATATCTTATGATTTAGATAAAACTATGCACAATGAACAAAGATACGGAGATGACCGCAATGCTTGATTCAGGAGCAACCATGGATTTCATTAACAGAGATATCTGTGAAACCCATGGATTACCCCTGCAAAAGATAAAGAAACCTTGAGACATATATGTAGTCAACAGGGAGAAGAGTAAAGCAGGACCGATCACCCATATGGTGCAAGCTATAATGGGGATAGTGTCACATTACAAAGCCATGAAGTTTCAAGTAGCGCATTTGTAGAAGCATAATGCCATGCTAGGAACACCTTGGCTAAAACGACACAGTCTGAACATCGATTGGGACAAAGGCCAAATCAACTTGAACTGCGAACTGTGCATGCAGTTGTCCCTGAAAACTTTCCCAACAATCGAAATGATCCCCGAAGAACAAGCAATAAGAGAGAACCTGAGCATACAAATCCTCCACATGAACACCAAATACGAAGAAACGATCTCCCATGATGAAGGCATAAGAGTATAAGTGTTGCACTCGAATTCCAGGAAATCAACATGGGGTTCCACGAAGGCAGCAGGTCATGACCTGTACAGCACAGAAGACACAATGGTCACCGCCAGGAGGCAAATAATGATACCAACAGGAATTGCAGTAGGGCTTCCCGACGGCACCTATACAAGAATCGCTCCACGCAGTGGTATAGCCACCCGACATGGGATTACCACAGGTGCTGGAGTGATCGATGCAGACTATAGGGGGAAGGTGCAAGTCCTATTAATAAACCTAAAGCAAGAGGACTATACGATCCAAATTGGGGATTGCATAGCCCAGATGATTATTGAGAATATTGATCCCAGGGAACTCCGCGAAGCCCATGACCTCGACAAGGTAAAACAAGGCAAGGAAGGATTCGGAAGCACTGGATGGGGAGCCACAAAAGACGACACCCACACTGAAACGAAAGAAGAGAAACCCCGGAGCATATCCTTCACATCAGCAAAGGCATTCAGTCAACTCTACCAGAGAGGAGAACAGACGGGAATCCTCAAATGGGATGAAGAAGAAGACGGACCAATGATCGCAGAAGTGTCAACAATTAGCACACAACTCATGGTAAAGGCAGAGCCAAGAAGAAGAAACTAACTCTGAGGCAACTGGTCATGAAAGAATATCACAATTACCTCAACATATTCGAAGGGAAGGAAAGAACAGATCTTCGGGAACAATAGAGCGAAGATCACCAAAGCGAACTAGAAGAAGGAAAGGCAGCGCCTTTTATGAAACCCTACCCATTAAGGGAAGAGGAAGTGAAAGTGCTGTGAGAATACCTCTAACAGAACCTAGCAAGACGGTGGATTGGACTATCGTCCCGCTTAGCAGGGGCACCTATCCTATGGGTTAAGAAGAAAGATGGGAAACTAAGACTCTCCGTAGATTTCTGGAAACTGAACACGGTATCATGAGAGGATGGATACCCTCTACCATTGATTGATGAAGCTTTGGACTGACTAGGATGGGCCAAGCACTATACGAAGTTGGATATCAAAGAGGCATATCACAACATAAGGATAGCCGAAGGAGACGAATAGAAGACTGATTTCAGGACGTGATATGGACTATTTGAATATTTAGTCATGATCTTTGGATTATTCAATACACGAGCAACATTACAACAGTGGATCAACTGCAAGTTGAGCAAGTACCTGGACATATGTTGTATTGTCTATCTAGACGATATACTCATCTATTCCGACAATATGAAGCAACACCAGAGAGACATCCGGAACATTCTGCAGGTAGTGAGAGAAGCGAAGGTCAAAGTAAAACCTTTGAAATGCGACTTCCATATGGACGGAGTTGCAGACCTAGGATTTATTATCAACCCTAAAGAAGTACGAGCTGATCCAGTCAAACTGATGCCTGTCGACAACTGGAAGGCACCCAAGAGTGTGAAAGGAGTACAAAGCTTCATGGACTTTTGCAACATCTACTGAAGATTCAGCGAGAGATTTAGCAGAGTGGCTAAGCCCCTCTACAACACGACAAGAAAAGGACTCAAATGGGATTGGGGAGAGAAACAACAATGAGCATTCAACGATACAAGAAAGCGACTTACTACAACACCGATATTAAGGCATTTTGACCCCTTACTACCCATCATGATCGAGATGAATGCATTCAACTATGTATGCTCCAGTATTCTCTCACAACAAGGTAAAGACAAATTATGGAGACAGGTCGCGTTTCGATCAAAAACAATTTCAAAGGCAGAGCAAAACCATGCTATTCATGACAAGGAACTGTTAGCAATTGTCCCAGCAATTACGGATTGGAGGAAGTACACACTAGGAAGTCAACATGTGATCCGGGTCATCATGGACCACAAGAACATACTAGTGTCTACTACCACCATGGAACTCAATGGACGACAGATCAGATAGAGCGAAACATTAAGCCAATACCATCTCCAAATCGAATACCGACCAGGGAAGAAAGTAGGAAAGCCGGATGCATTGACACGAAGGACAGAAGATTTCCATGACAAAGAACAAACATAGTCGCAAAGGCAAAGAATACTTTTTCCAAAGGAAAAGTATTTGCCGAAAGAAGAAGATGAAGAGACTGGATATGAATCCCTAAATGAAGTAACTATGGCCATGATAGAGGATGAAGGATATGAAGAATGGATAAGAAGAAGCACAATAAACGACCAAGAAATCAATAAGATAAAGAAGGCCTTAAAGGGAGGCCTAAAACAAATGAAAAACCTAGTGCACGGGCTATGCCGAGAAGAAGATGGATACCCATAGTATAACAATAAGATAAGGCTCCAGGATGAGGAAGCCTCACGAATGGAAACGATAAGAGGAAATCACAAGATCCCACAAGTGGGACATGGCGGAATGGCAAAAACGGCAGTATTAATTGAACAATCATACTACTGGCTGTCGATGCGCGACGATGTTAAACGATGTGTGAAGAATTGTGACACATGCCAACCAACGAAAATGGTTCATCACGCAACCTACGAGCTGCTGAAACCACTCAAAACTCCAGAAAGTCTATAGCAATCTATTGCCATAGATTTCATCACAGGACTACCTGAATTGAACAGTCATGATGCCATATGGGTCGTTATCGAGCAACCTACGAAAATGGCGTACTTTATACCGTGCAGAATGGATATGATGGCACCACAATTCTTCAACCTGTTTAAAGACCAAGTCCCTAGACTCCACCGACTACCAAGAGATACTACTTCTGATAGGGGATCACTATTCACGTCAGGAGTATGGAAAGGAATCACGCAACAATTAAGTATCAGCCAACTCATGAGTACGGCCTTTCATCCCCAAATGGACTGACAGACTATATAAACGAACATGATATTAGAACAATATCTGCAAGTCTATGTCAACTACTAACGGAACGATTGGATGGAATTCCTATCCATGACAGAGTTCACATACAACCACGGAAGACAAGATACGGTAAAGATGACACCCTTTTTTTGTAAACTATGGATATGACCCGTCATTTGATCTGGCACAAGACCCAGTGCCGAGGAAGATAACACAAGCCAATGATATGATAAAGATATATGGCATCTTACAAGAGGAAATGACTCTAGTGTAAATGAGTCAGAAAGAAAAGATTGATAAACACGGGAACCCTAACCTGAATCTTACAGTCGGCAACAAGGTGTGGTTGATACCACACAATATCCGAACCACGAGACCATAGAAGAAGCTGGACTACAAGAAACTAGGCCTATTCAAGATAATTGAATAGATCCCATTGTGAGCATACAGGCTTGCTCTCCCCGCCTCGATGAAACAAACACATCCAACATTCCATACCAGCCTTCTCGAACTCTATCAAGAAAACTCTTTTTCCTTGCAGAAGAAAGTCCCCTCTCCGCCTATTCACATAGACGGAGAAGATGAATATGAACTAGAAGAAATGACCGACTGTCGCTTACACTATGGTGAACTCCAGTACCATGCTAAGGGGACCAATGGTTCTCCCAAACAGGGTCAAGAGCGGTATCCAGCTACCGACTTTATAAATGCCAAAGATGTCGTCCTCTGCTCGCACCAGCACTACCCGTGGAAACCAGCAACTGACCCCTTGCACTGAAGGGGAAGAAAACAGTTGGGTGGCAGTTGAGGACTACGAGGAATTTGAACGGAATATGTGGAGAGTACAAAAGGAAGCCAAAGAAGTAGTAGCAGAAGCAAAGAAAGAACGTGCAAAGAAAACTTGGACAGCATGCAGTGATAATGACTGCACGGTCCACCGAAGTGACAAAGAAGAACAGAACTGGTGGCCTAGCGAGACTACCAGGACAAAAGATTCTGACAGCAACCAGGGGTAGGCCAACTCCTGGGAACAACAGACATGGGAAGGGGGAAAGACAAGACCCCCGACACAGCCCAGACACGAGAAAATCGACTGGCAGAACAGCCTACGCAGGTTCTGCCCCTACCACCAGTGACAAGAAAAGGAGGCAGAAAACCAGGCTCCGAGGCTGGAGATGAGAAGGAGGGGGGGGCACAAAATCTCTTTTGTCTTCAAAGAGATCCTGAGAGACACCATTCGCATACAGGATGAAACAATAACACAGCAACAAGAAATAATAAACATGCTCCAAGGAACAATCAACCACCTGCGATGGACGGTCGATGGACTACACGAAGTAAAGCAGGTGGTACAGGAACAGGAAGAGAGACAGGATCGAGAGGAGAGGGTCCAGAGAGAGGTGGAAGACTGGCTCCTTGAGGAACACAGAAACGCGAAACACCGGGAGCTGCGCACCCGTGAGTATGCAGCATTGATCGAGGAAACAAGAAGGAGAAGAAGATAAACACATCCTCAGGGACTGAGGATATGGGAGGGTGGGGATAATCTCACAATCAGGCTAGAGGAGCACTAGCCAGGTGACTGAAGCAAGGAACAGGTTTCGCAGATGACTTCATTTAGAGGTCATGCAGTTAAGTTATCCTCTCACCCACATGACCTCGTCAGCAGGTCATGGGGCTCATTTGTGTTTAAATTGGTTTTACACACATGACCTCATTAGCTGGTCATGGGGCTTGTTTATATTTGATTGCATTGCACACATGACTTACACTTGATGTCATGGGAAGAGTCTAGGCTAGCCAGTAAGGCGTACTGGCAAGGCAGACTCATTTATGTTTCGCGCCTGACCTCATTAGTAGGTCATGAGGCTTGTTTATGCAGTTGATTTATATTGCATTTGATTTATGTTTTTGCACATGACGTTGTTTAGAGGCCATGGGATGTTTTATGTTTTGCACATATGACTCGATTGAGTCATATGATGTTATAAATAATTCCGCACCTGATCTTGCTTGAGGATCAGGACTGGGTTAGGGTTGCGGGAAGCGACCTATATAAAGGCTGGGATTTCACAGATGGGTTAGCTCTCTATGCAACCATCTACTGTTATTTCCTATCTACCTCTTTACACTCTTTACAATACCAAAACCTTTTCACTCCAAACCTCTCCACAAGGCAGATCGATGATAGAGTGAAGAACCTATCCACTACGGGGATCCAATTACTGAGATAAAGACCAATACTCTCGGTGCTGGTGGGAAGCCAATTCTTACATGAGAATACTAAGATAGGGCCCCGAGACTCGAGGAGCTCCCAGACAAAGTGCAGCGGTCTTCCGTTTGGAAGCGGAAGAAGGTCATTACCTGTCGCAAGTAACATGAGTAGTGGGAAACAGTAACAATGGCTAAGGTACCGGGTTAGATGCAGGGGATCTGAGGAGGCTAACTGGGAACCCGCTAAAACAGCCATCAGGCTACAAGCTATCAACGAGTTCCACCGCCACTAGTCAAACAAACCAGGCCCCCTTCCTGGGTGTAACAGGGGGACCTGTAGGAAGATGGATCACAAGATTGCGACCGCACCGAACAACTTCAAACTTACCCCCAACAGCCCACACAGATGTAAGAGTAAAGTAAAGTGTAAAACTTAATATTGTGGAGCCTGACGCTTCACTCAATTAAGGTCTTGAGAGGATTGACTGTTGGAGTATGAGACTTCTTACATAGACTTTCGAGTAGTTTTGTCTTATGCCAGAGACTCCCCCATCAGTTTACTCCAACTATTCAAGCACAGCCTTCAGGCATGCATGTGTCGACACACTCTAGTCAGCGTTCACCTTACGCAGCTATTGGGTCTGCGGTGCATTTCGTTTTTACCCGCTGGAGCGAAAGCTTCTTCGCATTGGTGCCTTGCCAGTAGCTAACTGTCAAGACACCTGATGAACCGGACTATCTATGGTACTCTTCCCATATACATAGATCTCTATGTAACCCCGGAAGCTACCGTGAGTAGTTTATCTATCTACTATTTACGATTCTCAGGCTTCCTGTGTCTTTCGCAGGATATGGTGGTCCGGGAGTGATCCAACAGGAGCTACCTATGACTGCTACCCAGATCCACCTTACTTGTGGTAGGAATCATGCATTTAGTGCCTCTGCACTTCCCTTACAGAGCCTATAGCATTGGGAACATGTTCAGGCTTGGAGGGTGTAAAACCCTCCCAGTTGTCCCGGTACCACCCCGGACTACCTTCAGGACCCTCACGGTTAACACCTGTTAACGTCGTCAGTTTTGGTCTGTTTTACTCCAAACAACATGGAGGAGGTACTTCACCTTCCACCCTATGCTCCTTTATGTATCCCACGAATAGGTTACAGTTGACCTGATGGCAGCGACATATACGGTGTTGCAAGCAGGTCTTCAGAGATTCCTGTTTGCTAGACTGCATACAACTACACAACCATTTGCCCATGACATCCGGGCCTCAAGGCGCGGCCGGAGGGGTATGATAGGAATAATGTCTCCAATTTACAGCTTCTGCAGAGCTGTTGTAACGACCCAGCATACGTGAGCTATGGCAGCCGGAACCTACACCCATACAGGTAGCTCGGAGGCGAACTGGTAGGAACCGGCAGGCAAGTGAGTACTTGACCTACGGAGACCCGATGGCCCGGGCTCCGAGATGAGCAGACTTAGTGGACACAAGTATTTAGGTACATGGCTACGCCCAAGGTTGGTGTCAGCGTACTTAGGGACCTATGAAGGGCCAATACACAGCTAGGCTGGGTAACTAGAGAAAGGCCGAGTGTGTCTATCCCCGGAAGAGGGATAGATAGGGTAACAGGAGAAAATCCACTTGTCCACCGGACAAGATTACCCTACCCACAGAACAGGGTTACCCTGCCTTGAGGCTTGGATTACCCTGTTCAAGGACCTGAGTTACCCTACCTGCCAATACGAAGTCCCTCGGGGAGTTTGGGAAAAATGACTGGAATGTTTGTCACACGAAGCCATGCATAATACTGGAATCTGGGGTTCCGGGAGATGCTATTGGGCGAGCTACGCAGCTACGAAGAAGCTGTAAATTGAAGACATTATTCCTATCATGCCCCTCCGGCCCCGCCTTGAGGCCCGGACGTCATGGGCAAACGGTTGTGTAGTTGTGTGCAGTCTAGCAAAGGAGGATCTTTGGAGACCCGCTTGCAACACCGTATACGTTGCTGCCGTCCGGTCGACCGTAAGCTGTTCGCAGGATATATAAGGGGGCATAGGGTGGAAGGTGGAGTACCTCCTCCAAGTTGTTCGGAGTAAAACGGACCAAAACTGACGGAGTTAACGGGAGTTAACCGTGGGGGTCCCGAAGGTAGTCCCGGGTGGTGCCGGGACGACTGGGAACGTTTTGCACCTACCACGCCCAAGGATGTCCCCAACGCCATAGGCTCTGAGAGGGAAGTGCAGAGACACTAAAAGCATGATTCCTACCGCAGGTAAGGTGTATCCGAGGTAGTGGTCGTGGGTAGCGCCCATTGGATCACTCCTGGACCACCGTACCCTGCGGAAGACACCGGAAGCCCGAGACTCGTAAATAGTAGATAGATAAACCGCTCACGGTAGCTTCCGGCGTCAAGAAGAAATCAACGCGCATGGGAAGGGTGTCATAGATAGTCTAGTTCAGCAAGGGGTCTTGACAGTTAGCCACTGGCAAGTCCCCGATGCGCAGAGGTTTTCACTCCGGCGGGCAGAATGGAATTGCGCCGCAGAAACGATATGCACATATGGTGAACGCCGACTAGAGCGGGTCGACACATACATGCCCGAAGGGGGTGTCAGGAGACGTGTCGGACCGCCCTTAGCGGAGAAGGGTGTACTCGAACAGTTGGAGTAAACTGATGGGGGAGTTTCTGGCATAAGATAAAACTACCTGAAAGTCTATGCGAGAACTCTCCTACTCCAACAATCAATCCTCTCGAGACCTTAATTGAGTGAAGCGTCAGGCTTAACGATATTAAGTTTTACCGTCTACTTTACTCTTACATCTGTGTGAACTTTGGCGATAAGTTTGAAGTTGTTTGGTGCGGTCGCAACCTTGGGATCCATCTTCCTAGGGGTGCCCCCGTTACAGCTGTATAGCCCACCCAATAGTATCTCTTGGAACCCCTGATTCCAGTATTCTGTGTGGCTTCATGCGACAAACATTCTGGTCATTTTTCCTGAACTCCCCAAGGCACTTCATATTGAAAGGTAGGGTAACTCCAGACTTTAGACTGGGTAACCCGAGCCTTGTGGCAGAGTAACCTGATCCTGAGAGTAGGGTAACTATATCTGGTGGATAAGATAACTTTACCCTATTACTCTGTCTATTCTGTCACCGGAGATAGACACTTGTAACCTTTCTCCAGTTACCCGGCATAGCAGAGTAACTGCCCCTTCAGAGATTCCTAAGTAGGCTGACATCACTCCCGGATATAGCCAAGTACCTAAGTACCTTGCCAGACATTTCGGTTCATGTCAGGGCCTGGGCCATCAGGTCTCTGTGGGTCAAGTGCTTACTTGCCCACCAGTTCCTACTAGCCCGCCTCATGGCTGTCTGTCTGGGCGTATGTTCAGCCTTCCATAGCTCATGTATGCTAGGTCATTACACTGAGTAACGAACACATGCTTCAGTTGGCTTTGGTGTAGTGGAGGGGAGCCAGTATCATGGCTGCTGGAAAGGGGAGCTGGTCAGGTTAGAGTATTGGTTGCAATGGAGAGGAAGGGATAATTAGCCAAGGTTTCGCATAATGGAACCTTATGGGAACTGATGGAAGATCACGGCTGCACAGAAGGAAAAGGTTGGGATGTCCGGGATTTGTGAGCAGAGGATTTTCCTTGGTTATAGAAAGGGGTGTGCCCCTCTTAGATTTACTTTCTTTACGCAACCTTGTAATTTTCTCTCTACATCCGTACTTAGGAATTAGAACTTTATTTCTTTATCGCATTATCGGAACCTCTGAACTCTGACCCTGATCACCGAGAACCTGTCCGGAAACCTCTTAAGCCTTGATACCAACATGTCTTGTTTATACACTTGCACCTCTCAGGTACTTTGCCTACTGCGGTGTGCCTTGGACTATCTGCCCTGAACACTGCATGGACCCTTATAGTTACACTCTACAGTTAGAGAACTCTAGCAAGTATGTTATGGGATTGAAGTCTTAGGCACTTGTCTATCGATATGATAAATAGGAAAACAAGGATCTTTGAAGATTGGGGCTAAGGTTTGTTGCTTGTATCAGAAAGTACAGACAAGTAAGAAATATTATATTTAATAGCATCAAATATGAAGACACCTGACAATATATAGCAATAGCGGGTTGTAACAGGTACCCAATGGTAAGACAAAATGAATAGCTATAATAAAGATGGAATTGAGAACCACCTCAAACTCCTAGAAGTAGGAGAAGCTCTTAGTCGAATCAGAGCCTTGCAAGTAGAAGGTTGACTAGCAAGCCTGGTCATCTTAGTAGAGTGATACTAGAAATTGATTTTAGCATTAAAGAAAGAAGAAGACTGAAGGATGCCAGGAAAAAGAACAACAAGCCTAGTGTGACCCATTGTAGGAATAGCATCCATACAAGTAAAAGTTCTACTAGAGGCAGTACCAGGCAGCAGAGGCAGTAAAGAAAATAAACCAAAAAGTAACAATATGCAATGTATTTACAGGAGACAGAAGGAAAGTGTAGGAATTCTTGTCGCAGCTAGAATGATATATTTATATCAAGGATTACAGGGAGAACAGCAACTGCAATATGTTCACACTGGGGTACTAGTGGCATGATAGTATGATAGAGACAGAGAGCCACTTGATCAACAAGAGGTAAGTACTGCCCACTGAAGGAGGTTTTAAGCAGATATAGTTCGAGATCAAAAGTAACCATTCAACCAAGTATATTAGAAATACTGTCAGTTAAAGTCTACTGTTTCTATTGTGGAAATCAGTAGTCTTTAAATACAACTTATCACTTATAGCCAGTATGAGCAATTTCATAAAACCTTGTATGTATCAAACTATAGTACACAAAATACTACAAGTATCAAATGATATTGGAAAACAAAACATAAAACATTATGTATATCAACTGATAGTACATGAACCAATAAATGTATCAAATAATACTATAAAGCCAAATATAAAATGTGGTGTATATCAACTGATAGTATACAAAACAATATAAGTACCAAATAATACTGTAAAATAAAAGATAAAACTAACCTAGTACCCATACCAGTTATAGCGATAAAACCAAGATCACATGTACTGAATTCTGGCTATATGAGAGAGTAGGCAAAGAAGTAATGTCCTATATCAAAAGATCTAGGAAAAGAAAATTGGAGATATAGGAAACCCTTATGTAAGTGCTCTGAGGGTCATTCAGGAATATCAATGCCAGGGAAGTAGCACAAGTTGGACTAGAAACTACACAACAAGGCTGAAAGAATATGATGGATTTTGATAAGGAGTTCTAGCACATTATCATGAATACAGAATATGATGACACCACTCTATTGTACCACTAACTATGGTTTGTACTATTCAAAATATGCATGTGGCTGAACAAGAGGTATTACGTGGCTTTGCACACTCATTTGCCAAGACAAGTCCCTTAAAAATAGTATTAGGGCTTTTCCAGTTAGGCTTTTATCAACTGTATAGTATTTCCTGAAAATTATTACCAATGGTCAACATATATGATAGAACAACATAATAATATCAAAAATATAATAATTTGATATGATATTATAGAATGAGATAAAAACCTATAACTTAGCTTTTCATGTCCTCTGAAACACAGCTATGACTTTTATATTGATACTTTACAGTAGCAATAAAGTCTGTAGAGCTATAGTTAAGTCCTTCTCTATATGCCTGCATTATCTGTTCCACTCTCTGTGAGTATTTTCAAATCTGTTGCTCAGATATTGATTCCAAAGTCTACAGAATTAGAGTTTACAAAGTTTTGATATTATATCTATAATGATTTCATGTATATTGCTTTGCTGCACAACAAACATGTTCGATAAAATTTAATTGGTAATGGAATTTAGGATAGAATAAGATAAGATGTGCTTCTTTTTTAATTTCTTCCTGAAGGTGATATTTTTGATTTTGGAAGTCTTGTTGATTTGCCATAATAGCTCATACACAGCATGATCCATCTTCCAAGCTGGTCTTTGGATCCTTGCTTGTTCCTGGCTTCAAACATAGTAGTCTTAAGTCTTTTCTCCAAAGACCTCATTCTTCTGACACCTTTTTGAAACCTTGTGGTACTCCATTATTATCTATCATCGCTTGTGGCTGTATTGTGATTGTGTTAATACCAGGTCATAGTTTCTGTTGTGCACCTTCTGGCTGCATATTCATATTCTTTTGTTGCGGTTTCCCACTACTCATATTACTCGCGACAGGTAACGACCCTTTCCAGCTTCCGAACTGCACTGTGCTATGTCCCAGAGCTCCTCGAGTCTCGAGGCCCTATCTTAGTATTCTTACTTAAGAATCAGTTTCTCACCAGCACCAAGAGTATCGCTCTTTATTCTGTTAGTCGTTTCCCCTTAGCGGATAGGCTCTTGACTCTATAGTTGATCCGACTAGTGGATAGGTTTGGAGCGCAACGGTTTTTGTATTGTAAAGATTGTAAAGTAGTAGATAGAAAATAATAGTAGATGGTTGCGTGAAGAGCTAATCCATCTGTGAAAACCTTGCCTTTATATAGGCCTCTTCCTGCAACCCTAACCCAGCCCTGATCCTCAAGTGAGATCAGGTGCGAAATCCATCACCTGACTCAAACGAGTCATGTGCACAACCTAAACCATCCTATAACCTCTAAGTGACGTCATGTGCGAAAAGATAAATCAAACGCAATATAAATCAAGTGCATAAACAAACCACCTGACCTACTAATGAGGTCACGCGCGAAGCATAAACGAGTCTGCCTTGCCGGTAAGCCTTATCGACTGGTCTAGACTCTCTCCATGACGATGTCAACTGTATGTCATATGCGAAATGCAAGCAATATAAACGAGCCCCATGACCTGCTAACGAGGGCATGTTCGTGAAACCAATTTAAACCTAAACAAGCCCCATGACCTTCTGATGAGGTCAAGTGCATGAAAGGATAACTTAACTGCACGACCTCTCAATGAGGTCATGTGCATAACACGTTCCTTCCTTCAGTCACCTGGCTAGCGCTCCTCTAGCCAGATTGTAACAACCTGCCTGCAAAGTTTACTGGGAAAGCGGGTGCATTAACCTGGATACAAGTGCTGATAGAGGAAGAGCAAGAGCAATGACGAGAACACCAGATACAGGCAGTCTTGAAGCCTCATAGCAGGGGTTTGTTCGTGAACATCATGCTCCCCACAGTAGCCTCTTTTGTGAAAGCCCTTCGGCAGGAAGTATATAATGCTGACCTGACCACTATACACATTCTGCAGGAACTGGACCAAGGTGACTGCCATTCCCTTCTCACCTCCGTGGCAGGATGTCTTATGGAGGGGAACCAGCTGCTCTACTCTGACCGNATTGTAGGGCTTGGTTCCTCGCTCCCGCTGTGGCTTTGCGGGGATCGCCTTCGGTTGGTCAGGGTCTTTTATTTTTTCCTGCCCCCCTCTCTCTTCTCGCTTCGTCCCAGAAGCAGGTTCTGGGTATTCAACTAATGCTACCCGTTCAGGTTTGGGGGAACCCAGCGGCCTTGTCTTTGGTGGGGTACGGTGACTTCGGCATGGCCAGTAGCAGGAGCGGAACTTGTCGCTTTGGTGCACCTGGGATCCGTCGTCGAAGCATCCCGTGAAGGATGCACTGATGTATTCTTTTTGTTTGTCCGTAAGGCGTGGGAGTCGCAGGTCCATCACCTGTGTCCACTGGTTGTTGGTTTGTTCTTGCTTAATCGTGGTTTTGTACCCTGAGCTTGTTGGGGTAACATTCATGGAAGCGTTGAATTACTTCAGGTGCATTGTTGAAGTTCGTACTAGGGTACCACTCTTGGTCGTGTTCTGGCGGGTAATCTGTCCACTTAGCATGGTATTGAAGTCTACCATACTGCAAGCGGGAGTCAATTATCTCGTCGAGTTCGTATTCGTCTTCTCCGTCTATGTGAATAGGCAGAGGGGGGCGTTTCTTCTGTGAGGGAAAAGAGTTTTCTTGGGAGGGTTCGAGGAGGCAGGGGTGGAATGTTAGATGAGTTTGTTTCATCGAGACTGGGAGGGCGAGTCCATATGCTCGCAGTCAGACCCCTTCGATTATCCTGAAGGGCCCAAGTTTCTTGTAATCCAGCTGCTTCGAAGGCCTCATGGTCCGGATGTTGCGTGGTATCAACCACACCTTGTCGCCGACCGTGAGGTTCGGCCTCAGTTTCCGGTGCTTCTCACTCTTTTCTTTCTCACTTATTTGCGCCCCAGTCATTTTGTCTCCTAATATGTCGCGCACCCTTATCATATAGTTGGCCTGAGTTATCTTTCGCGGCACTTGATATTGTGCCGGATCAAATGAGGAGTCGTATCCGTAGTTCGCAAAGAAGGGTGTAGTCTTGATCGTTTCTTGTCGTCCGTTGTTATATGCGAATTCTGCTCTGGATAGGAACTCCGTCGCATCGTTTTGCTGGTAGTTGACGTGGGCTCGTAGATATTGTTCTAATATCGCGTTCGTTCTTTCGGTCTCGCCATCCGTTTGCAGGTGGAAGCCTGTGCTCCAGTGTCGGCTGACACTTAACTGTCCTGTGATTTCCGTCCATATGTCCAACGTGAAGAGGGATCCTCTGTCGCAGATAATATCTTTCGGTAGGCCACAGAGTCTAAAGACCTGGTCTTTAAACAGATTGAAGAATTGCGGTGTTGTTATATCCGTTCTGCATGGTATAAAGTGCGCCATTTTCGTGAGGCAGTCGATAACAACCCATATGGCGTCATAACCGTTCGACTCGGGTAATCCTGTGATGAAGTCCATTGTGATTGATTGCCATGGTCTTCCAGGAGTTTTGAGTGGTTTGAGCAGCCTATAGGGTGCGTGTTTAACTATTTTCGTTCGTTCACATGTGTCACAATTCTTTACATATCTTTTGATGTCATCGCGCATCTATAGCCAGTAGTATGATCGTTGAATTAACGCTGTTGTTTTGGCCGTTCAGCCGTGTCCCACAGGTAGGATGTTGTGATTTCTTCTTATTGTTTCCGTTCGTAGGGCTTCTTCGTCAGGAAGACTTATCTTGTCGTCATACCATAGGTATCTATTTTCTTCCTGGTATAGCCCGAGGGCTACACCTTTCATTTGTTTTAGGCCTCCCCTCAAAGCCTCTCATCTTTTGTTGATTTCCCGGTCATCGGTGGTCTTCCTTTTTATCCATTCTTCATATCCATCATCATTGCTTGTGGCCGTGGTTATTTCCTTTAGGGATTCGTATCCGCTATCTTCGTCCTCTTCCCTTGCGAAGTACTTCTCTTTAGGGAGAAGTATTCTTTGTCATTGCGAGGGTGTTTCTTCCCTGTCGGGAAAGTCTTCCGTTCTTTCTGTCAATGCATCCGGCTTTCCTCCTTCTTTTCCTGGTCCCTATTCGATTTGAAGGTGTTATTGGCTTAATGTCTCGCTCCACCTGATCTGTCGTCCATTGAGTTCCTTGGTGGTAGTAAACGCTAGTAGATTCTTGTGGTCCATGATAACACGGATCACATGTTGACTTCCTAGCGTGTACTTCCCCCAGTCTTTAACTGCTTGAACAATGGCTAACTGTTCCTTGTCGTGAATGTCATTGCTTTGTTCCGCGTTTGACATTGTTTTTGATCGAAATGTGACCGGTCTCCATAATCCGTCCTCTTCCTGTTGAGAGAGGATACCAGAGCATATGTGGTTGGATGCATCCGTCTCAATTATAATGGGTAGCGTGGGGTCGAAGTGTCGTAATATCAGTGTCGTAGTAAGTTGTTTCCTCATATCATCGAGTGCTCTTTCTTCTTTCTCGCCCCACTCCCATTTGATCCCTTTCCTTGTCGTATTGTAGAGGGGTTTAACTATCCTACTAAACCCTTCCATAAACCTTCAGTAAAAGTGGCAAAAGCCCACAAAGCTTTGTACCCCTTTTACACTCTTGGGTGCCTTCCAGTCATCGATAGCCGCTGCTTTGACTGGATCGGCTCATACTCCTTCACGGTTGATGATAAATCCTAGGTATTCAACTTCGCTCGTATGGAAGTCGCATTTCGAAGGCTTTAGTTTAACTTTGGCTTCTCCCAAGGCCTGCAGGACATTCTGTATGTCCCGGTGGTGTTATTCCATGTTGTCTGAATAGATAAGGATACCGTCTAGATAGACGATACAACATATATCCAGGTATTTGCTCAACTTGGAATTGATCCACTGTTGAAATGTGGCTGGTGCATTGGAGAGTCCAAAGGGCATGACTAAATACTCGAATAGTCCATATCTCGTCCTGATCTCTGTTTTCCATTCGTCTTTCTCGGCTATCCTGATGTTGTGATATGCATCCTTGATATCCAACTTCGTATAGTGCTTGACCCATCCCAGTCGGTCCAGTGCTTCATTGATCAACGGCAGAGGGTATCTGTCCTTTTGTGATACCGAGTTCAGTCCCCGGAAATCCACGCAAAGTCTCAGTTTCCTATCATTTTTCTTGACAAATAGGATGGGTGCCCCTGCTGAGCAGGATGATGGTCCAATCCATTGCCTGGCCAGGTTCTGTTCGAGGTATTCGCGCAGTGCCTTCAATTCTTCCTCCCTTAACAGGTAGAGTTTTGTGAAGGGGGCCGCCTTTCCTTTCTCTAGCTTGATCTTGTGATCTTCGCTTTTGTGTATGGGAAGAGCCGTCCTTTCGTTTTCTTCGAATATGTTGAGATAATCGTGGTATTCGTTCGGGACCAGTTGCCTCCGAGTTATTTTCTTTTTCTTGACTTCTTCTTTTACCGCTAGCCAGATACTGATCGTTGATGCTTCCGTGATCATTGGTCCGTCCTCTTCTTCGACCCATTTGAGGATCCCCATCTGTTCCCCTCTCTGACAGAGTTGACTGAAGGCCTTTGCCAATATGAAAGATATGCTTAGGGGTTTCTCTTCCGTCGTTTCGGTGGGGTTGTTGTCATCTGGGGTTCCTCGTCCAGTGCTGCTGAATCCTTCCTCGCCTGCTTTTGTCTTGTCCAGGTCTCGGACTTCGTGGAGCTCCCTGGTATCAATATTTTCGATAATCATCTGGGCTATGCGATCCTCTTTTTGGATCTTATAGTCCTTATCCTTCAGGTTTATTAGTAGGACTTGTACCTCACCCATATAGTCTGCATCGATCACTCCCGTGCCTGTGGTAATCCCATGTCGGGCTGCCATGCCACTGTGCGGAGCGATTCTTGCATAGGTGCCGTCAGGTAGTCCTACTGCAATTCCAGTTGGTATCGTCTTTTGTCCTCTTGCGGGGACCATTGTGTCTTCCGTGCTGTACAGGGTGTAACCTGCAGCCTTCTTGGATCCTCGTGTTGGTTTTCTAGCATTCGGGTGTAACACTTGTACCCTTATGCCTTGGTTGTGGGGGATTGCTTCTTCGTGTTTGGTGTCCATGTGGCGGATCTGTGTCCTCAGGTTCTCTCTGACTGCTTGATCTTCGGGGATCGTTTCAATCATTGGGGAAGTTTCCAGGTACAACTGCATGCAGAGTTCGCTGTTAAAGTTCATTTGGCCTTTTTCCCAGTCAATATTTGGATTGTGTCCTTTCAGCCAGGGCGTTCCTAGTATTGCTCTGGGTTTCTGTAAGTGCGCTACCTGGAACGTCATAGCTTCGTGATGTGACCTGATCTCCCTTACCGCCTGCGCCGTATGGGTAATAGGTCCTGCTTTGCTTTTTTTCCCGTTGACCACATGTATGTCTGCTGAGTTCTTTATCTTCTTCAGGGGTAATCCGTGGGTTTCGCAGAAGTTTCTGTCGATGAAATCCTCGGTTGCTACGGAATCGAGCATCGCGTTTGTTTCCGTATCCTTATCCGTCATGCATAGTTTTATCTTAATCATAAGGTGTTTGTTGTCGTGGTCGTAACTGTCCGTGTTGTTGATCATCACCTTATTGTCTTGTCTCGTTGATGCGGGTGTCTTGTTCTTCTTGGTTGATATGTCTGTGATGCCGGTGGGTTTGCCTTCTTCCTCATCCCGCAGACCACTCTTTGCTGGGGACTTTATTCATTTAAAGTCTCTTGCCCTTCCATCCTCTCCGCGGTTTCCATTTCTTGGAGTTTGGTTTTCTTGCATCGACAGTCCTTGATGAAATGCCCCTTCCGTCCGCATCGGAGGCATGTGTTCCCCTTTCTTCTTTTCTGGTATTCCTGCTCAGACAATCTCTGGAATCGCCCATTCCTCTTTCCTGCCACATCTAAATCCATTGGGTCCCCTGGTGGTACCAGTTTTGGCGCGTTATTTGGTCGGTAGGTTCCGTCATTGTTACGTGGTGGGGTCATGTGGTTCATCCCCTTTTTCCTGCTTTGAGCGTGTCTGACCAGCTTGATCTTATCTTCCTTGTCGACGGCCCATACTGCGAAGCCTTCTGCCCTTCGATCGGTCTGGTCCGTGCATATTCAGGCCTCTTGCAGCCTTTCGTTGGTGCCTCCCAGGAGGTGTCAGTACTCCATGTCGTCGTCATATTCTGCTTCGACGGATACCATGCGGAACATGTGCCCATAGTCGGAAAAGTTATCTTTTCCTTGTTTCATCTTTTCCAGTTTGAGCCTCGCCATCTGTTTAACGTTCCTGTCTCCAAACTAGGTGTGGAGGGTTTCCTTGAACTCCTCCCATGAGGCCCATATCCGGTCTTTGTTCCCCTCCACGCAGGGCATTATCCATTGCCCTGCTGCTTCTCTTAAGAGGGACTCTGCATAGTCTACCTTGAACGTGTCTTTTCCGTCTCCGTACCCCTTGACCTTGAAGTACTGTTCCAACTGGCTTAGGAACTGTCTTAGCTTCTCGCATTCTCCCTCGTAAAGGTCCGGTTCCCGCGCTTTTGGCCTTAACTCTCGGTGAGCGTTAATCGCTCCCAGGAATCTTGTTATCTAGTCCTCAGTCATCATCAGGGCCTGTGCAGTAGGCCCTGTCGGAGGTTCTAGTGCGGCTGCTGCAGCTATTCTCCCTGGTCGCGGTGTTCACTCTAGGGAACTATCTAGGGATGAAGTTTGTTCAGGGGTAACCAGACTTGCGGCCCATGAGGGTTGGCTTGCTGTTTCGTCTAAGGTGTTCCGTACTTGTCCTAGGTCGATGGTGTCATCCGTGAGATCGATATCTCCTTCATTGTCTGGGGTGAACTGCGAGTTCCTTGGAGTTGCTGTTCTGCCGTCGTTAGCTGTCGCAGGAGACGCAACCAAATATTACGGTTTCCCACTACTCATGTTACTCGCGACAGGTAATGACCCTTTCCAGCTTCTGAACTGCGCTGTGCTATGCCCCAGAGCTCCTCGCGTCTCTAGGCCCTATCTTAGTATTCTTGCTTAAGAATTGGTTTCTCACCAGCACCGAGAGTATCGCTCTTTATTCTGTTAGTTGTTTCCGCTTAGCACATAGGTTCTTGACTATATGGTTGATCCGACTAGCAGATAGGTTTGGAGCATAATGGTTTTTGTATTGTAAAGATTGTAAAGTAGTAGATAGGAAATAATAGTAGATGGTTGCTTGAAGAGCTATTCCATTTGTGAAAATTCTGCCTTTATATAGGCCTCTTCCCACAACCCTAACCCAGCCCTGATCCTCAAGCGAGGTCAGGTGCGAAATCCATCACCTAACTCAAACAAGTCATGTGCGCAACCTAAACCATCCCATGACCTCTAAGTGACGTCATGTGCAAAAACATAAATCAAATGCAATATATATCAAGCACATAAACAAACCACCTGACCTACTAACGAGGTCACGCGTGAAACATAAATGAGTCTGCCTTGCCTGTAAGCCTTACCGGCCAGCCTAGACTCTCCCCATGACGTCAACTGTACGTCCTGTGCGAAATGCAATCAACATAAACAAGCCCCATGACCTGCTAATGAGGTTATGTGCGTAAAACCAATTTAAACATAAACAAGCCCCATGACCTGCTAATAAGGTCATGTGCGTGAAAGAATCATAACTTAACTGTATGACGTCTAAGCGACGTCATATGTGAAACCTGTTTCCTCGCTGCAGTCACCTGGCTAGTGCTCCTCTAGCCAGATCGTGACATCTTTCCTAACAAAGTATCAATAGCAAAGGCTCAGTAACTTGTTACATTATTCAAAAGAAACAAAGCCTGACATTCTGGAAATGCTAATTTAAAAATTGGAATTGCAACTTGCAGGACCTGGTTTACTAAGTCATCCCCATCCTACCACTTGTCTTCTCCATATTCTAGCTTCATCATAGCAGTATAAGTTCTATACCATAGACTGGTATTTGTATCTGGAGATAGACTGAAGTTTGGAAGTTGTCGAATTGGTATAGACTCTGGAGTATGGAGATGACCACCTGGTGTAATGAAATCAGAAACCATGATCCCTTTTCCAGGGGGCTTTGTTCACAGAGGAGGTTTTCCATCTTTGATCTAAATATATTTTCTTTCTTAATTTGAATCAAAAGTTAACTCATTCTAGGTCACCAGAACTATTTGCTTTTATCCTTCTGCTAGATTATCAGAAGTAATTATCCGTAAGTTGCCATTAATATATAAATTCCAATAGATCATAAATGGTTTCAAGAACTCCAGAGTTGGAAGAAACTTATTTGGACAATAATCTACAATATTAGCCCCTTCATGCCCATCAACATATACTTCTTTCTTGACTTCTTTATACTTGTATTCAAGGTGATACAGCCAGCAAGTAGCAGTATCTGTAGTCAAGACCTTTCTCATAACCTGCCAGGAAGGAATCTCAGTATCTGATAAATTACTTTGTAGTTGATTAGTTTGTCCTTCATTTGCATCCAATACCAGCTTTCCACCAGTCATGCTTGGTAAAGTTCCTGTTCACCAGTAGAATGTCATGGCGGTTGTCAAGAGAAATGCAGAAATTGGATCTCTACTGGAAGCTAAAAACTGTCGTACTGCCAACATTATTTCTTCTTCTTACAGAAGCATTAAAATAGTTTCTTGAATCTCCTTCTTATATTTCTTAATTGCTTGTAATTGAATCCACTTGCACTCCTCTTTCAAGATCTGTAATACCACCCAATGTTCTCATTCAGCTATAGCTGCAACTAGTTTTACTGCCTCCATTCTGGTCATTTGCTATGTCAACTTTGTAAGTCCAAGTCTTTGGAATTTCATAAACTTTAAAACTTGATTATAATATTCTTGATCTTGTCCTTTTAGATAATATTTCTTGGACTTCAGAAACTTTCGTAAATTATGAATTGCTAACAGATATTATAGTAGTTTTTTCTTTATTTTATTCTTTGTCAAATGTGCTCTGTTATATTATTATTACTTACTGTTGAAGAGTATCACCATTTTTACTTAATCACATTCTACATGCGCTATTTTTGGCCAGTCTTTTATCTCTTGCTCTATCAGAAGAGCAAGATTGTATTCTCTATCTTCTGAGTCAGTTGTTTGTTTTTCTAGTTCTGTGACTATTTTTACTTAGATGTTAGTAATAACTTAGTTTGAAGCTCTTTCTAACAACTATCAATTCGTACCTGATTGTAAATTATTTTCCACCTGTGATTCTAAACTAGCTTTCTCCAATATCTTTCGTCTTCTCTATAAAGCTTGACGAGATACTGGATTCTCTGAAGTAGAACCTTTTACTATTGTTTGACTAGCTATTCTACTTTCAGTGAGATTCAATATCTCATATCCTGTTTTATATAAATTATAATCAGTAAACTATTTTCTTCTATCACAATTATCTAAATATGAACTATATCTTAAGATATCTTAATTTACCTTTATACTGTATCCCAGAGACTTCTATATCTTGAGTTACAAAACTACTTTCCTCTCTGGCTCTTTTATCAAGCTCTGCATTCTCTTCTTGAGTTTTTATTCTTATCAGTTGACTACGAACTTTTCCAACCTAGTGTTTCAATAGAGTATTTTCCTTAGGATGAGTCATTAGTCTAATTAAGTATAAATATTAAAATTAGAAATATCTAGAAGGTCAAAAAAGTTGTTTGACAAGATAACATACCTTTAGTAATAGTGATAGGATGATATAGAGTTGTTAGATAAAGAAGGTAAATTAATTTGAGTTGAATATTATATATTCCAGTATGTACCAACAGAGTTATATTATATATAGTATAAAATGGTATTATATTAGTCTTAAATATAAGCCTATATAAGTTAAAATATGATTATTGGACATCAATCACAAAACATTTATTTTTGCTTAACTACATAGCTAGCCATGTAAAGTAGGTATACAGTGGCTCAGAAAATATTTTAGAACTTCAGATGACCTCTGTGGCATGTTTTATGTTTGAGAAACTGGAAATTTCCCAAATCCACTTTTTAACATCTAAAATAACTTTAGCTTCTTGTGCTTTTATAGAATAAGAAATCATAAGTAACAGATAAGTAGTTGTTGAGCTATTATGTTTTAAATTTGAATGGCTTTTCTCCAACAAGAATGTCTCACTTATGTAATATCATTGGTCTCTTTCAAGATGTGGTATTTGAAAAAACTCTGTATTAGTTTACTAATAGATTATCAGTATCCAAGTCTGTTTGAATTAAACTTATCTAATAATTATTTCAAGTTCTTTTGTCTTTATAACATCTTTCTAAATTTGTTCAATCATTAAACTATGAGATCCTGTTGGGATTATTGATTCTGTTTGGTTTTTATATACTAATACTATAAATATAAAGCTTCAGGAAATGCAGTTCAATATCTGAAATCATGTCAGACACCCCCATGACACCAAATAAATCCTTTGAAGATTCAGATCTTGACTATTCTCATGATCAATTAAGCTCAGATGAGGAGCAATTAGAGTCAGAAATAGACACAGATGATGAGTGGGAAATTTGTGGTTTGTAATCCCTCTGAGAAAGCATGATTTTCAATAGTTCTTAAATTGTTTCAATAATAATAAAAACTAAATACTAATTGATTATTGGAATATTCAGATTTCGATATGAATTCTAATCAAACTATGATTGAGGAACAACTTAAGCTATATTCTAGCAAACAACTGGTCCAATATGCTAACCATATGAGTAAAATTGACTCAGTTTGTACCTACAAGCAAAACTGCTCTAAAAAAGCATCCTATACTCAATGGTTTACATGGATAGAGGCTAATTGTACAATGATAGTTAAGCAGCGTGAGCTGCTAGCTAGTTACTTGATTGCAAGTACTATGGCTTTTACAAAGCCACATAGTAGTAGAAAGTATAACAACAAGTCATTTTTAGAAATAGAGAATGGGGAAACAGATTGGACACAACGGATGCATTGTAATTGCTATGTTTTACCTTTTATTGGGTATGTATGCTCTGCATTTTTCCACTGGTACTAGATACTAGGAATATCTCAGGTCCATCGATTGCTTGCCCACTTACAATTAGAAAAGTCAGTTCCTCCTCCCCCAGAGAAGAGCACTTCAAAACCATCTCATAATGCTTTATCACAATCAACCTATTATCAGTTAGAGAGCTTCTTGTCTAAACTTGAATCTAAGTATAGAGAACCACTAGCTACAAGATCTTATAAGAGGAAAATGGAAAATGGTACAGTTACAACAAAAGTAGAACTTAACAATCAAGTATTACTTTCATCATTCTTCTCCTTTCGTATTTTGTACTCACAATTTTGGGACTATAATATAGAAATTAAGCTTTCACTTAGAAGCTTTGTTAATTACTGGAAAAGTAGTTCTAAGTTTAAGCAAATGCAAATTTGATTACCAGCCAAGGATGTTTGTGATAGTTGTACAATTCTTAAGAGTCAACTAAGGCTACAGGATGGAAAAACCTGTACTAAGAGAAACCTTGATGAGAATACCAAGTTGTCAGAGATCCAAACTCAGTTGGATGAATAGCGAAAACAGTAGAGAGAATGTCATGACTACTATGAAGCAAGAATCCAAAAAGCTCATATCAATTCAGTTGATACTAGATACCACTCCTTTGACTTTCAGCAAGTCATAGAGATTCCTAAGCTTCCCCAACAGCCTACCCTGTAGTACTTTTTCTCCTCTTTTAAGCTCTATTCTTTTGGTATTGTTAATGAAAATAAATCTTAAAGTAAGCATTATCATTTACTCTATACAGAAGTATAGAAACCTAAGGGTCCTACTCAAGTTGTTTCACTTTTGCACTACTACCTTACTTCAGGAGGGAAGATGAAGCCCTATACATACTTATAGGCAGACAACTGTGGTGGGCAGAATAAAAATAAGACGATGACTCCCTATCTGTACTGGTTGGTGCAACAGGGCTAGGCAGATAGTATAGAACTTTGCTTTCAAGTGAAAGACTATACAAGGAACTCAGTAGATCATGGATCTGGTACTGCTAAGTACAAGGCTTCAAAGCAAGATATATGGACTCCAGCTAACTATAGTACAGCTATTGCATCATCAACAGCTAATAAAACTATTGAACCAGTCAATCTCTTTGAAGTTGGAGCAGATGAGCATGTACTTTTTGATTGGGAAGTATTATTAACTTTATTATTCAAGCCTCTTAAAGGAATACAGGCATTCCACATGTTTTTGTTTCTAAAAGGATTTCCAGGTAGAGTAGTGGCAAAGAGTGTTCCCTCTGATGAGTGGTAGCACTTTGACCTCAGCAAGTTAGCAACTACTTTAGAACAAATCAGGATGGCATTTCCTGAGCCAATTTTACCTTTAGGAATACAGCCAGGGAAAAGATTTGATATGTAGAGTAAGTATGGCTCCTATGCCCCTGAACATGTTCGATCTACTTGGCTCTATACAATGCTATCACAGGAAATAATTGAGCAAGCACAGTCTGTAAAAACTGGAAGAACTAAACATGCTAGTACTAAAAATTACACCATATCATCAAATATTCAAAAGAATGTTGGTCAAACTATAATTCTTACACCAGCATCTGAGAGGCCACAAGGGTCTGAAATGAGAGCAGATGAAGGTGAAGAAGAAGTTAGAATACAGGTTTCTACAGCTCAAGAAGTAGAGAGGGGTAATTTGCCCAAAAGCCATGGTCGACCACTAGGTTCTAGGAACAAAAAATTGTGCAAAACTATGTAGTTTAACCCTATTTCTAAATTTGAAATCATAGCTATAGGTGAAGCATACTTAAATATTTTTTAAGCATTACAAATTAATATTAAAGTTTTTTTTAAGAATGCAGTTTTCCTTTAAAATTATGGTTGAGATAAAACTAGTTGTATCTCAAAACTTTTTTTCTTGGTAACCATTATTGCAACCCATTTTCCTGCACTTTTGAAAAAGGCCCAATAATTAGGTTTTAACTTCTACAGCCTCATATTAAGGTTCTAAAGTTATATTTATAGTTATAGGAAGTAGGGCTCTATGCAGGAAAATCAAGTCTTAGCAAAGTGAGTTGATGACTAAGTAGAAAAGTTTTAATGGTCTTGGCAAGCTTGGTGTGGCTGTGCATAACACTAAAGAGAGTTTTGCATATAAAATACGGAACCTTAAAGAATTATACCACTCCTTCAAAGCAAGTGAAAATTACAAAAAAACCACTCCATGATTCTTCTTAACAATCCCTATATAGTAGTATTTTTTTCAAAATTTTAGTAGCTTCTGGTAATTTGTTATAATGGGTTAAAAATAAGGTATATTCTTGTGCACATTTTGAATGGTACAAACCATATTCATCTAATAAGTTAGTATTGTTAGTGTCCAATACTGCAGCTCAGAGTTTACTGCTATTGCTTTGTACAACATACTTAGTTTATAGTCAGGGAATTCACTACTATTGCACCATACTTGATATGTGCATTATGCCTTTTTAGGAATAGTATTTTGATAAGAGTATCATATTTCACTAGGTTTCTAAACAACATTTCCTAGTTTGGCCATTTCTTCATTCTAATTCCTACTGTCAAACTATAGTTTTTGTCACTAGAGGACTAGGAGCCCTTCATAGCCATATTTACTACTATTGATTAGAGGAGTGGGTCTATTAGTATTCTGTGTATTGCAATAAATATGTTACTAATGATATAGTATTCTATTGTTCCTATATTGAACAATACCTTGGCTGGGTACCCATTTATTCAGAATGTTTCTTCCAGTACATCTCAAGGAATGATCATAGGTATCAGCCATGTTTAAAAGTGTTCCACTTCTACCAAGTTGATCTGAATTTAGTTGTAATAGTTAGTTTCTGTCTGGTTTGAGGTAACTTCCTTTTTTACTATCTTTCCTTTTCATCACTTTACATAATAGTTGTTTGTATAGTGCCCCTTGTTTCTACTTTCAAAACATATTCCTACATCCTACCTCTTCTTCTTCTAAACCATCTCTAACCCTTTTTGTGGCTTGGTCACCAATAACCTTATACAATTTTCTCATAAAGTATTTTGCTCATAGTTTTGTCAATAGGTTTGGGGAGTTTTGTATACTCCTGTCTGATATAGTATAACATCATTTCTTTCAGCTTATTTAACAATCTTTTGATAGATATCTCCATCTTCCTCTATTGTTTCTACTTCTTGTTGAAGTCATGAATGCATAGCTTCATACAGTTTCTGCTTTAGCATATAGGTAGATACCATACTAGTGAGTTGCTAATCATAGTACATTAACATATCTGTTGCTACAATTATAATCTAGTTTACCTTCCTATTGTGAACTTGATAGATTTGACTAAATTTCTTGTATAGTTCCTCAGTATTTCATGATAACTGGAAACATTCCCAAAAATACCTAATAAGAGTTGTCACTTTTTCTTTCTGTTATAAGTATTTATTGCTTGAATGTATGTTACTTGTACCCTTCCTATTTAGGAACTTCCCAAATATGCCTCACTTCTTTACCCAGTTTTTTCCCCAATGTATAAGGCCAGGTACTGGAACATGGTCATTACCATTTTTTGAACACTTCTGACTTTGAGTTATCCTTTTTCCCTGAGTATGAGGCTGGCAACAGAGGCTTGACTTTTGGCAGAAAATACCCAACCAGAGGACTAGGTGCCATCCCAGAACTGCCTGCAAATGTGCTTGACTTCAATTTCACACTGCTGAAGTTACCCAGTTGACTGCCATCTTGTGGTCCAGGAGGTAGTTGCTATTCTTCTTCTTCTACGTTGTCTGATAGCTTCTTCAGGGGTCAGGATAGTTGCCTATTTTCTTTCCTCGGGAGTAGTACTGGTGCTTTTCCCTTCTCTGGACTTGAAGGAAATGTACTATGTGTATTTGAAGCAGCCCTACTCAATTCTTCTGTTGATCCACTAAGTGTTTCTATTACTTGATTTCAGGCAAGCTGTCTTGCTTGTTTAGTAATCACAAAGTTGTATTTAGGCCCTTTTGGTTTCTATGACAGCTTTCACTTTGTAAGATTACCTTGTAGGATGTACTTCCCACTTCTGATCATTAATAACTCAATTGTAATTTGCTGGCAGAGCTGAACCCTCCTAGGTTCTAGCACTTCCTGCCACTAGCTTTTGGTTGAACGTGTTTAAGCTAATTAGACCTGGGCTGTATAGTTTTCTAACTACTTGCTAAGGTTAAAAAAATATAACTGGTTCACACTGGAGTACTAATCATGTATCAGTACAATAGGAGCAGATAGCCCCTTGATCTACAGAAGTAAGTACTGCTTACTAAATGTGACTTCAAACAGGTATAGTAGGAGATCAAAGAAGTAGCTGTCCAATCAAGTATATGAGAAATACTGTCAGTCAAAGTCTGCTATTTCTATCATTGTATCCATTAGTATTTCAATACAACAATCACTTATAGCTAGTATGAGTGATTTCTCAAAACTATATGTGTATTAAATGATAACATATAAAACAATATAAGTATTAAGCAATACTTATAAAACAAAAAATAAAATATTTAAAGTATCAAGTAATACTTTTGAAATAAAATAAGTATCAAATGATACTATAAAACCAAATATAAAACATTTAAAGCATCAGATAATACTCTGAAACCAAACAATCCTTAACATGGTACTCATACCAGTTATAGTCCTAATATCTAGAACTATCAACAAAATAACTTCCTCTCCTGGATGGAATCTCTTAAGCCTTATATGATAGAATAGGGTACCTACTTCAAGCAAATCAATAAGATTTTATCTGAAGGTGTTAAGTCAATTGTTTTTATCACTTATGACAAGTCTATCTTTAACTCTAATAATAGAAAAAAGTGAATTTGGATCTATGAGATTAAAAGTCCCTTGCATAAAAAGGGAAGTAGTCAAGGATTACATGTTTTCTACTTGCTTTTACTAATTGAAAGACTTGGAAATAGTTTAGTATATGAAATACCCAAGTTTGGAGATGATATTTGATAGACTGGAAAATATATGTTGAAGCAACTAACCCAGAAAGCAATTCCAGCTTTTGAAAGATCATTTCTAGAATGTCAAAGCCTTTGCATATTTGACAATGCTAAAAGCTATCAAAAGTATACATTTAATACACTAAGACCTAGAAACATGAATCTCACTCCTGGTAGAAAAAATACTATCCCTACGCCTGATAGATAGTTTTTTAAGAAGAGTAATCCAGGCTAGATTCAAAAGCAATCAATGATATTAGCAGATAGATGATTAAAGGTGTTGCATATTATTTTGCAAAAGTATAGCCTCTGGCCTCAGAGGTATAAGTTACTCACTTAATACTCAATTGTGAGTGATAGCCCAGGAACTACTAAACTTAATCCAGTATGCAAATATACTAGAAATACATCTTGTTGTACAGTCCTGTCCGTTAAATAATTACACCCCCGGGCAACAACCATGACAACCACAATCAACCAATTCAACTACAAAAAAAAAAAGATACAAATTCAATTAAGAAATAGATGAAAGTAAATATCATAAGCTCCAAAGAAATCCTGCTACCATTTTGTGTGACCCCCATCTGCATCCAAAACAGCCTGAATTCTCTCAGGCATCCTCTCTATCCAAGCATCCAATGTCCCTTGGGGAATTAAATCCCACTCCTCCTTTGCTGCCTGAAATAATTCAG
>PYWC01000075.1:9566-40963 GCA_003182015.1 Tuber magnatum | reverse complement strand
TAGCCTTAGCTATTTTATTATAACCCATATTGGTATGCTTATGCAGGGCATAGATTTGCTGATTCCTGTCTTCTTTTTCTCTTCGGGTATGTGGTGGTGCCATGGTGGGTGATGAGGTGGGAGAGAGGTGTCGTTGCACCGTTGCCGGGCAGGGGTGTAATTATTTAACGGACACGACTGTACCTGTGCACTTGTGTCTTTATAGACTGATTTTCATCAGTAAAAGGATAAATTACAAGAGACTATTGAGGCTGCAAGATACTAGGTAATTTTTTATCCTATATATCACTCTGAACTCAATTTCATTGAGTATTTTTGAGGAAGAGCCAAGCTGTATGCCAGAGCACATTATGAATACTCATTTTCTGCCTTGGTTTATATAGTTCCAGAGGCTTTGGTACATGTTTCAGAGCAATTGATATTTAAATATTATTACCATATTTTGTGTCTAAGAGTGGCTTACAGAAATCATCTTATATATAGGTCTAATGATTTTAAAAGATATGTATTTACTAGGCACATCTCACACAGATGGATTGCAGAATCTGATCTCCATGTTAACTGATTTGTATTTCTTTTATTATAATTCTTAACCCCCAATCGATACTTTACTCTCTCTTAATATTTTTCTTTTACATTTATTAACCAATTAAATATTAATTGATTTCAACCTATATTATGCGCTAACTAAACTTCTCTATAATATTCGTTTTTACCATATATTATTAATATACTAGTAACCATTAACAGGAGACACTAAGCTAAATTTAAAGCATTATGGTAACCATTTCACCTAAAACTATCACACTATCTATTAGAAGGTCATCCCAGCTCTAGTCTTCTGGAACCATAACTCTATAAAGGGAGATATCTGAGCTAGTCTTGAAAACAATTGTGAGATAAATTCCAAACCAGCCTTTTTTTGCTTCTCTTGCCTATAGAGTTATCTTATCTTATGGAATACATATAGTATACAAGTAGTTCCAGTTATCACAGTTCTTCCTCCTTCTTTAATTTCCTCAACCCTGTGTAGTATTTGGCGAGCAGGCTCATAAACTTGAGCCCCAAGTCCTCTATTAATTTTTATCACTATTGCTTCTTTCATGTAAGTACTGATAGGATGGAAAAATAATTCAGAGCAATATGATAGAGATGCTTGAACTAGCAACCTGCAGGAGATACAAGGATGAAAAAGATCCACTTAGAACTAGTTGAAAACTCCAAAAGCCCATTTGTGCAATACCCTAGTTAGAAACCTGATCACTGAAGATCACTCATATACACATCAGATTCAGAAAGGTATGATATGTTTACACTACATGTTTACTCGGTCATATGATACACTATGGCAGGGTAACTTACTATGAACATACTGGACCCCTTTGGCTGGGATGTTAATATCGTAGTGATTACCGGTACCTGCAGAAAACTAAGAATGTAGAACAAAGCCTAGAGAAGGACCCTAGAACCCAGAAAAGAAAGGCTAGTAGAGGCTTCAGGGTCAACGGTGGTCCGTTCACGGACTACAGACCAACCTCAGGGGGGAACGCATGTTCCCAGCCTTAAAATCTTTGGTAAAGAATGCCGTTTACCGGTATTGTACTCTACCGCTGTATTTTACAATGCGGTATCAGTTGTGTACGACACAGTGACGCACCGTACCATGCAGCCAGTTATGTGTACTGCACATTATCTGCCAGGTCGGCCATGCTGTGTCGTTCCAATAGACATTTTCTTAGAAATCTCGATACGGTGCCATAGATACTTTGTCACTCCCATACCGGAACACAATGCTGAATGAAGGAAATAAAACCACACTGCTGCCACACCACCGTCCGGAATACCAATGCAAGTACTATACAGTAAATTGTTGCCCCGTAGATAAAAGCCGGACAACAGCAGCGCTCTACAAATGGTCAACACCCCCACGAAATGGGATCTCCAGTCTACCCCTGGCAAGGAATTCCTCCTATATTCCCGTGGAAAAGGCTCTGTACTCTACAATCCTCTTCGCCACTTCTCAGAAATTTCTGAAAGACGGCCCCTACTCTACAGTGAGAAATTTGGAACTTCTCATGGAACTTTTAGTTCTCCCTCTGGGGAACTTATAATATCTTAAAAAATCTTACTTGTTGGTTAGAGAAAAAGAATCATCCCACTCAGTTAACACAAGGAACCCTCTGAGCCCTCCCTTACAGCCCCTCTTTCCCCTCCATCTCCCCCTGCTGCATGGTAAGAGAGACATCTGTGGCCTCACCCAGTTGTCTTGCCACGGCCACAGTCATGGATATGGATCTCCCTCTTCCCTCCACTGCCCTGTCCCACAGACCCCCCCTCTAAAGCACCATGTGCTGCCTCCAGGGTGGCTATGAGAACCTCTGCTCGCCCCTTCCCCCTCCATTTAGTAAACCCCTCGAGGTCCAGCACTCTAGTGGGTCACCAAAACTAAATTGTCAACCAGCTAGCCTTCCTTCCTCTCTAGTTTAACACTATTGGCTCTGTCACCAAAGGGGAGATAAGAGACCTCTCAGATAGTAAAGCAATTATGATCCCCCTCCTCTGTTCCCTGGCCCATGTGGTCATATCCATCTAAGAGTGCCTCTACAATTCTCACCTACAGGCCCCACATGTACCACAACTGGACTTGTTCAAAGCGACTATCTCAAACTTCTCCTCCCGGGTTACCCTCTTTGTAACCGGTACAGGTACTAGGTTATGTTTTATGTTTAGTTTCATAGTATGATTTGATACTTGTACTATTTCATGTAGTATTGCTTGATACATACAATGTTTTATGTTTGGTTTCACAGTATAGTTTGATACTTGTATTGTTTCATGTAGTATCACTTGATACCTACAATATTTAATGTTTGCTTTCACATTATGACTTGATACTTGTATTATTTCATGTGCTATTATTTGATATACACAGGGTTTTATAGTATTGCTCATACTGGCTATAAGCGATAAGGTGTATTTAAAGACCTCTGCTTTCCATGATGGAAACAGCAGACTTCAACTGATAGTATTTCTGATATACTTTATTGAACAGTTACTTTCTTGATTCTTTATTACACACTCTCGAAGACTCCTTTAGTTTGTAGCACTTGCTTCTTGTTGATCAAGCCACCTGCTCCGATCTTACCGCCATGTAAATAGGACTCTAGTTCGAACATATTACACCCTTGCTAGCACCTCAACAGGCTTCATACACTAAAGCTGTGGGTAAAATGCCCACCCCCTCTTCCACCACAGCTCCTGAGCACCATGATGGAAAAAAGAATAAAAGTCTGGGCTCTACAAAAAAGGTTCCCTCCCCTATCAAGGTCGCTAAGACAGCTACCACACTAGCTCAAAAAAAGCCTACACCACTCCCAACCGATGTCAGAAGAATCTTGGCCACAAGGACCTCCCTTGCTCCATATCTAGATGCTGCCTGTATTATTATCTCCCTCCCTAATATTGCTGCCTCTGTCTTCAGAGATGCTAGGTGCCACCTCTCTCTCTTATTCACAGCCTTCTGCGTCACAAAAGGCTTAGTTACCCTTCTAATAAATTCTCTCTTTACCCCAGCCTCTGAATACTCACCCTTCTTCAAGCTCCTCACAACACGGCTTAACTAAGCCTTTCCAGTAGGTGACAACCCCTACCTCCTATTTCAACTTGCCCCCACCAAGTCCCAACTCATCATTCATGGCGTACCACTTGAAGCCCTCCCACCATCCAATACTGGCCTCTTTGAAGTCAGGCATGCAAGCATCCAGAACGCATGTAAAGTCTCTGTCCTAGACTTCTGCTTCCTCCAACCAGACCCTGACAGAAGCACTTCTGGCAAGGCCATCTCAGTTGTGGTAGTTGTCAACCCAGAAGATGTTCCTAATTTCAGAGAAAACATTTCTACCTTCTCAGAATGATGCTCGGTTACCACTGCCCACTCCTTTAACAAATTTACCCAATGCCGTAAATGTCTTCAGTTTGGTCATGTTCTGGCTACCTGTAAACCAGAGTACTCCTTATGCCCTCTATGTAGGAAAAAACTACTGCCGCTCCGAGCACCACTATGCAAACCTAGCTTGTCCCAGTGATGACCAACTCAAATCTGTCCCTGACTGCTGTGTAGCATCTCCTCTCCACTGTGTCTCCTGCATAGATGTCCATGCTACCTATGATAGATTCTGCCCTTTCTGACCTGTCCCCTTTCCTTTCACCTCTCCTTTCACCTCTCCTTCAGAAGCGATAGATACCTCAGACCCTCCTCCTCCACTACCTATCCAAACTCCTCAGTTCTCTCCCCATCAATCCATCTGCCAAAGGCTGTTAACAGGCTCCACCATCTTCACTCCTCACCTCTGGGCCTCAACCTCTGAGTTTGGTGTTCCCCTTACTACTTTCACTTCCGAGATCAAGCTTAAGAATGTGCTCTTCAACCCTCTCCCGCTACAACCCCCCCAACCTCAACCCTACCCACATAATGATAAATTGTGACCCTAGAACACCCTCTACCCATGCTGGATGTGGACCGTTATTGTTGTTTCTTACTGTTTGTCAACACAACTGCCTAGGCAGTGGAGATGTTTTTCTTTCTTTGTTTAATTCTTTTCCAAATCTCTCCCCTGATATAGTTGCTTTGCAGAACCCCCCATTCCATTTTAGTGAACTTTCCTTCTACCAGAACTATATATCCTTTTGTAGCATCTCTTCCCCAAAGCCCCTTCCACAAAGTCAAACCTTGGTAGATGGCAGCTTTGTCTGACTTTTATAATATCCTTCACATTACTAACAGCTCATACCAGAAAAACCTGACCCTTCTGCATATTGCCGATATTCATCTGACATGGAAAACACATCTCAGCACCCTCTGAAAAGAGAAAAAGAAATACAGGTCTATCTTCCTAGCAAGCATGACCAAAGACTCTATCTGGAATGCCCACTGCCTTGCTGCAGGCTGTTTCCCTCCTCGGTTTCTGTTCTTTCGCAACCTCTAATCCCCATCTGAAATCAATCAAGCTCTACTTGATTATTTTTCCCCTCACAGAATTCCCCCTCCCCTCTCTCTAGTTATACTCTATGACTCCCCTCCTATCCTCCCAGCAGAATTATGGGCCATACTCCATTCGTCCTCCAACAGATTATCCTTAGGCCCTGACTTGGTCCTCTACAATATCTAGAAATAAGTTAACTCCCGAAACCACTCCTTACTCCCCTCACTCCTTACACCTCTCCTCCAACACAGATACCACCTCTCTATCCTGAAAGAAGCCCATAGCATCATCCTAGATAAACTAGTAAAACCCAATTACGACACATCCTCCTCCCTTAGAATCATTGTCCTCCTCCCCAATCTATCAAAAATCCTTGAACAAATTGTTACCTCAAGACTTGTACCTCTTGCCTGCTCCCTCGGCCTCCTGTATTCTAACCAATATAGCTCACTCTCTTCTCTATCTACCACAGATACAGTATGCACTATAACTCATAAAATACAGGTGTTGCAGAAGGTTAGACTTAAAGTCTCTACCCTCTTTATAGATATTAAAGCTGGCTTCGATAATATAAGAATAGAAGTGCTTTGCCCCACACTGGCAGCACCCAGGGCTCCAAGTTACTTGTTTTTCTGGATTGATTCCTTCTTGCATAACTGCAAATATTCTCTGCTTTCCCAAAACACCCCTCAAACCATAGATCCCATCATGGTTGGGGCTCCCCAACCTCCTCCCTTCTCTTTGTTGTCTATGTTGCTCCCCTTTATGTACCCATCCCAAAAGGCCTAGTCATATCCTATGTAGATGACCTTGCTATCACAACAGCCTCCTCCTTCTACATTGAGAATGCCACCTCACTTTACTCCCTCTTCTACCAGGTAATACAGGCTGCCTCCCCACTACAAGTCTCCTTCTCGATGCCAAAAACTAAACTTCCATACTAGCGTCTCAGTTGCCCAGCACCTCTCTACCCTACAGTCACCATCACCCTCCTAGGAGTAGCCTTCCATCCCTTACACCTAGTAAGATGGCTAGGATACTAGCTCTCTCCCTCACTGCACTTATCCCCTTACTCTGTAAAAAGACTAGCTCTGGCCTAGGGCACACTCGCAATACTTCGACAACTTTCTCTACCTGGGAAGGGTACCTCTCCCTTTCTCAACTATTGCGTCCTCAATCCTCTAATCTTTCCCATCCTCTTATATAAAGCAGACCTGCTCACCCTAAATAAAAAAACCCTAAGCAAGATAGAGGTCTTTTGGAACAAAGCTATGCACTGGTTCAATAACCTTTTCTCCTCCACCTCTACATCAATCATCTCCTGTGAAGCCTGTGTCCTGCCCATCTAATATGCATTTTGACATAAACATCTGATAGCCACTCTAAGGATAGATTGCACCTCCCCCCCTATTAATTCAGCTACAATCTACCTCTCTCATCTCTTCTCATTCAGCAACAAATATTGGTCCCCTTCCTCCTTCCACCAGCTCATAGTAGGAGGTACATACTCTCCTCTTACTTGGAACTCCTCCGCAAAGAAAACCTCATGCTCCACATCCCACCTCCTACTCAATGCACTTCTCCACTCGATTGCCTATCTTCCCCCCCTGCAATCTTCCCAGAATCTCCTTCCCCAACACAACCCAGGAATCCTCCTACCCCTCCCAGCTCTTACCTCGTCCTACATCAGCTGGTCTCCTCTGGAGCTTTTGCAGACAAAGGTTTTTACGACAATACTCCTTTTGTTTACACATATGGCTCTCTACTAAACCTCACCCATTTATGGGCCTTGACAGATTCACTGCAGGCTGTATTCACCAAATGAGATTAGGCAAAAGTTGCCTGGCAGCGCACACCTCTTGCTTCTCACTAGAAACACCCTCCACCTACCCCCGGTACCTTACTGGTCTGGAGGACATAGATCACGCTCTTCTACAATACTCTGATATTGCTCCATTAAGATGTACACATATGCCTACCGTCACTTCAATCAACTTTGACCCACCTGTTTAGCGCTCTATTTCACTCCTCCTGGAACTCAGTAAGTTTGTTCATCCTGCACAGAACAACTATCCTTCTCAAAGAAATGCTGCTTCTCCAGTTATTATCTCCCAGTCTACTTTACATTCCCCCCTCTCCTTCCTATTCCTCAGGTCCCTCATTCCTGTGGGCTTCCCCTTGTCATCAGGGTACAGCAACTCGCAATAGATTTTAGGTTCCTATGGAAAGGGTTTTTTTTACATTTGGTTTGATTTTTCTAAAAGTTATATTAACAAATTGTGTTGTGAATTTTCTTTTAAAAATCTTTAGTATGGTAGGGTTGCCCACATCGGAAAAATTGTTGTTCAAATTGTACCGTGGAGGCCCAGTGTGGGCGTGAGTTAGGGAATTATTTCCCCATAATATTTCATTTGTTTAGGGCAACCCTGTTGCAGGAGGAAGGGTGAGAGTTTATTTGTATTATAGGTTTTCTTACACCATAGCTTAGCTTGCCACATACGACATCTTGACCTAGTTTAAAAAATAAGAACTATGAGTTAAATAAAATAAAATAAAATAAAAAGCTCTGTACTCTACAGCGCAAGGTCGATATGCACAGAACGTTACTCGTCAACTCCTCCGCCCGCATTGCTGCCATTTTTCATTAAGAGAAGAAAACCAAGAACGAACATGTTAGGAAAAATAATAAACGCTCCCCAGCCATCTATACTCACTCACTCGTTGGGTGTCTGAATATTTGCTAATATGTAATAAGTTAGGTATGTTCTAACAATAGGAGTGGGGAATCGGACTGACGGAACAGGATGCAAACCGCCCCACAGATACTGCTGCCACACCCTACGGCCAGGTAGTATTTGCGGGGCAGATTAATATTCAATCGGTTGGTGATTTGTTGTCGATCGGCCGGTAAATTCACCCCCGGGGGACTATGTTTTATTATCTCCTTGACCCATTTTCACTTGGACTATAAGTTATGCCTACAGCACTTTTGTTTTTGAACTGTCATTTTTGGGGAGCTTCTAGCTGTAGTCTGTTAGGGTTAGAGTTTGAATTCACAGATTTGAGCTCTTCTCATAATTCTGATAGCAGAGTTACCCAAGCAGGATCGCAGTATGATGGCCTGTAAAAAGAAACAGATAGAGATTGCCTTGCAGTACTCAGGGAAATTTCTGGGAGGGAATAAAGCGGGCGCTTGCGAATACACAGATGGTCTCCGTTAAGATCACCATCGACCCCTACCCAGTTGCTGTAATGGGCCGTACTGTACGCCACCATCAACAAAGCGCGAGACGGTATTAGCAAATAAAGAGAATCAAAAACAATAAAGACGACAAGATATGGACCAAGTCTAGCTAAACCCATACAAAAGGCGAAGAACAGAAAACAAGATAGATAAATAGCAAAGAGCTAGGTGAAGCCAGAAAAACAGCCTTTATAAACGCCAAATACATCTAAATTGGTGGAGGTCTTATTTACACCAATCCCTTGCTCAACCACTATTTAAGGAACAAGAATATATTCAGTAACAAACAAGCAAGGACATAAAGGAGAAAAGCCAAAGGACAAACGAGAGAGGCAATAACCAAACGCCGGCCAACAGTAGTCGGGAGGGTTAATCGGGTGTTCTTAGGATAGGTGGCAGTGTTCCCTGGAGGATGCCAGAAATTCAGAGTTGGCCACCAAGGTCTATGGTATCGGTATTGGAATCATCACCTCTGAACAGCACATCCCCTGGAGACTCGCTCCCATGGTGTGCGGATAGCCGGCTTGATGCCAAGTCATTGCAATCTGCTGCGTCAGAATTGACACTGTCCTCTTCCGATAGCATCCTCACAACTCGGTGGTGCCCTTCCGAGAGGGCTAACGACAATGGCGTCTGATTCTCGTTATCCGGCATATCGGTGTGAACACCTTTTCGTCCCAAAAGCAGAGCCACTACCCCCTCATGCCCGCACACAGCCGCCCACGAGAGTGGTGTCCGGCCATATTCATTGTCTCCTCGGTTGGGGTTTACATCGCCTCGTTCCGAAAGCATCCTTACTACCCTCTCATGCCCACACTCAGCCGCCCACGAGAGCGGTGTTTGGCCGCATTGGGTATCTGCCCGGTCGGGATTGACATCCACTCGATCCAAAAGCATATTTACTACCCCATCATGTCCGCCCCCAGCCGCCCAGGAGAGTGGTGTCCGGCCATTTTTGGTGTCTGCCTGGTCAGGATTAATATCCTCTCGGTCCAAAAGCATCTTTACTACTCCCTCATGCCCACACTCAGCGGCCCGTGAGAGCGGTGTCCGACCGCATAGAGTGTCTGCCTTGTCGGGATTGACATCCTCTCTTTCCAACAGCAAACCTACCACCCCCTCATGCCCACACCCAGCGGCCCACGAGAGTGGTGTCCGGCCGTATTGGGTGTCTTCCCTGTCGGGATTGACATCGCCTCGTTTCAAAAGCATCTTGATTATCCCTTCATGGCCACACCCAGCGGCCCACGAGAGTGGTGTCCGGCCATATTGGGTGTCTGCCTGGTCGGGACTAACATCTCCGCGCTCTAAAAGCATTTTTACAACTCTCTCGCGCCTGCCCCCAGCTGCCCACGAGATCGGCGTCCGGCCATATTGTGTGTCTGCCTGGTCAGGATTGACATCCATTCGGTCTAAAAACATCTTCACTACCCTCTCATGCCCGAGTCCAGCCGCCCACGAGAGTGGTGTCCGGCCATATTGGGTGTCTTCCTTATTGGGATTGACATTGCCTCGTTCCAAAAGTATTTTTACCACCCCCTCATGTCCCCACGCAGCGGCCCACAAAAGCGGTGTCCGGCCGTACCGGGTATCCGCTTGGTTGGGACCGACATCCTCTCGCTCCAAAAGGATCTTTACTACCCCCTTGTGCCCGCTCTCGGCTGCCCACGAGAGTGGTGTCCGGCCATATTCGGTGTCTGCCTGGTTGGGATTGACATCCTCTCGCTCCAAAAGGATCTTTACTACACCTTCATGCCCGCTCCCAGCTGCCCTTGAGAGTGGTGCCCGGCCATACAGAGTGTCTGCCTGGTCGGGATTGACATCCTCTCGTTCTAAAAGCATCTTCACTACCCTCTCATGCCCGAGTCCAGCCGCCCACGAGAGTGGTGTCCGGCCATATTGGGTGTCTTCCTTATTGGGATCGACATCGCCCCGTTCCAGAAGCATCTCTATCGCCCCCTCATGCCCCCACGCAGTGGCCCACAAGAGCGGTGTCCGGCCATACCGGGTATCTTCCTGGTTGAGATTGACATCCTCTCGCTCCAAAAGGATCTTTACTACCCCCTTATGCCCGCTCTCAGCTGCCCACGAGAGTGGTGTCCGGCCATATTCGGTGTCTGCCTGGTTAGGATTAACATCCTCTCCCCCTCCTTCCAAAAGCATCCTTACTACCCCCTCATGTCCGAGCTCAGCCGCCCATGAGAGTGGCGTCCGACCATACAGAGTGTCTGCCTGGTCGGGATTGACATCCTCTCGTTCTAAAAGCGTCATGACGACCGCCTCATGCCCGAGCTCAGCTGCCCACGAGAGTGGTGTCCGGCTATATTGGGTTTCCGCACGGTCGGGCTTGACATCCTCGCGCTCCAAAAGCATCTTTACTACCCCCTCATGTCCGCCCCCAGCTGCCCATGAGAGTGGCGTCCGACCATACAGGGTGTCTGCCTGGTCAGGATCGACGTCCTCCCGTTCCAAAAGCATCTTTACTACCCCCCCATGCCCTCTCCCAGCTGCCCATATGAGAGCCGTACTCCCCATACTATCAGTTGCATTAACATCCCACTCCTTCATCTCCAAGACAGCAGCAGTTATCCCTACAACCCCGAGAAATGCGACTCCATGGATTCCTGTAAATCCTTTAGGTCCACCCTCCCCGCAAAAATAAGGGCCCGAGCGTCTATCTTCATTATAATGCAACAGCATTAGTTGAGCAGATACATGCTCATCAAGTGTGTAGAGAAGCCGGAGTGCAAGGATTTTCACATTTTCTGTCATCTCCCTTCTTGCGTGCTTTCCCCAGTAACAAGAAGCATATTCCAGAAGGGGCATTGTTGAGGGGGCCGAATAAAGAGTTGGCGAGAGCTCGCGGGCGGATCCGGAATTGAGGTATGTCAAGCAAACCTCCGCAATCATTGAGTGGGGACTATGGAAGAGGGTCGGATCGCTTAAGAGATACTCTTGCAGAGTAAAGTGCACCAGTCGAACCGTGGAGGAAGACGCCTCAACCGTGACAAGACCCAGAGAAGATGCTAGGAGTGTCCGTAAAGCAGGAACGTTTTCAAGATCCAGATCTGCGGACCCCATCTCAACCCCTAAGGCGTGGCAGAGCTCCTCGGCTCGTAATGGTCGTTCCGCATACAACACCCACATCAAGACCTTCAACCCGAGTATTGATTTATTTCCCTTCTGCATCCTCAGTCGGGTTAGGGTTGCCGTGTACGCATCGCTTAGTCCATTGCCTTGTGTCATCTCCACAAGCTTCTTCCTTCTCTGACGAATTGTCACCTCACCGAGAATGGCGTCGATGTTTAGCGAAACAAGGAGGAAGCTACACACAATCGTTGATAAGCATACGGCATTGATAGAGTGAAAACGCAATCCTAAATGCTCCTACGCACATATCAGATATCTTTTCCAGAATAATTCTCATAATTTCCGCCCGTAAATCGTCGTTCATCGCCTCTGGCTCGGGATCCCTGTCCAACCTCATATTCACATAACTCTTAATATCATCCATGTTAGGATTGATTGGCATCACAACCGCCTTGGTGAAATATCTTTGAATATCTCCTCCGATATGGGGCCTCCCGGTGAGGAATATTCGCGTTGTCGGTGACTCCCGAACGATATCTCTCAGCGACCCAAGAAGGTCTGGCAAATGCCTCGGCAGACATTCGTCCAGAGCATCGATACAGATGAAGACTTGGGGTAGCGAAGCAATCGCGGTCCTCAGCATTCCCATCAGATCCGGAAGCCGTAGCCCTCTGCCGCCAAACTTCGATTTCCCTTCTTGAAACGACTCGCGCAGATACTTCGGGATTTCACCCCCGCCCACCAGCTGCTTCAGAATGGCTCCCATCATGTTGACGATTGTTTGCCCTTGCTGGACAAGGAAGTCACAGTACAAGCCTGCGACGATGGTGTCTTTCTTCCCTGTCTGATCGCATAGGCTGTCGATCACCAGGGAACTGGTATTCCTACCCGTTAGCGAGATTCACTTATTTCGAAGAGTTCCGCCACACCTCAGATACGTCTTGCCCACTCCGGGATTCCCGGAGCAAAACAAAACCGCCCGATCGACTCCACCCTCACCACTTCTCCATTCCCGAAACTCATTTTCTTGCAAAAGCCAATCTCCGACACCGTCAAATCGCTCGGTACGCACCTCTTGATGTCTGTCATTTGGCTCTAGGGGAGAGAGCCAACGCATAATCTGCGCATCCTCGTCGGATTTGTAGACGTTTTTGTTGAAACTGCCTATTATGTTACCGCAGTGGGCAAAGCCGCCTATGCCGACCGATTGTCCATGTGTAGGCTGGGCCATAATAGTCGCTCCAAAATGTCGGCCGAACATAGAAATGGTGCAGTACAGTAACTTGTAGGGGTATTGAGGGAGTTTATAAACTTCCTGTGAGAAGATCCGGAGGGCTGAAGAAAACAGGGGCGATGCAGCTTGTGCGACACTTAATCTAGGCCTTGTTTGGCACGCCACTGAATAAAAACACAGCATTTTTAAAACACTGTATCCAGGATATTTGACCCAGGGTAGCCCCAAACCGAAAAGAAAGGCCGTAGCCCAGTAGAGGGTGCTTCTCTGCTTACCCTACTCGTAGCCAAAGACGTGGGTAGTTAGAGCAGCTGTGTTTGGGGAGTTGGGAAAGTATCATAGCTGTGTTGCTAAATCCAGTGTCGCAATACCGGGTGTGTGCTACACTTCCCAGCTTATCTATTTCCCGCACTCCCCGACCACGAGTGCTCTTACTGCCTTCTCCTACTGCTGGTATGGGAAGGCGTACATCCTCTGTGAGGCCGTAATCTTTATTTTCCGCGTTGGGACCAGCGTTCTTTAAGGGTTGGGGGATACATTGTTTTTCAAAAATACTCAGTAGTTTTATTCAGTGGTGTCACAGAACGCAAGAGCCCGGAGAGAGGCTGAGGTCCCATCGCCTCCTCGGGTGAAGAAACATGCAACCAGGGCAACCAGCGGAAACATGATCCAGAAGTCCGGGACTATCCTGAGACCCGATCCAAAACAGATATCATACCCCCCCCAAAGACCAAAGAAGAATGCCGTATGAAATTCAGACAACAAAAAAAAAAAAACTCATTATCCAACATTACCACAACGGCTAAGGACATTACAGAACTGTGCAGTATCCTTCGCCAACTCAAAATAGGCAGAGGTTGCCTTGACCCTCGCTGCTGCCTAAGACACAACCCCCTGAAACCCAGTTAGCGAAGTAGTCCGCCCCCTGCAAGAAAAGATTCAGCTCAGATATAAAGTGCGGGACACAATGCTCCATCCCCATAGGGAAAAAATGTGGATTGCAAAAATCTATTCCAGCTGCCATATCCTAGTATTACTCTCAAATCCGATGCGTCCTGAGTATAATTTTCACTCTGTGCAAAGTTGATGGATGGATAAATTTAAGAGCACAAGAGCTAGCTGGAGGATGTTCTTCCTTCATAGGTCAACAGGTTGAACCGGATGTCCCTTTCCCCTGCTTTTCCATTGGAGACATCGATACATTTTCATACAATATTTCAACCGGGGAATTTTTGTCTTTATTTCACATCCCCGGCTAGTACTGTACAGTACTCCATACTCCACATGTCGTTATTTAAAAAATAAAAATAAAAACCCCCAGCATCCGCTGATACTTGTACCCGTAGCGCCGGGCAGCGGCTGATAGGCAAACGAATCATAGGATGCAGGCCCTTGGGCCCGCAGCTCGCGGGGGAAGCGGAGACCTGAGAGATCCACCGAGGAACTACCAGTGCCGGTAGTTGAAAACAATCTGAAGAGCCCATCTATGTGTAACCCCTAATGAGAAAACCAGGATCACCAAATGATACGCAGATGTATCTTGCTGGCCGGTCGCTGAGTTGTTCATCCCGTGTGGTTTAGACGAAAATTTCCGTGAAAACAGCGACAGGGCATCAGTAGCGGACTAACTTTACTCTCCATACCACAAGCTACAGAACGGAAAATGAAAAAAAAAAAGGTTTGTCTTGCTATTTGCACCCTTATTGCTACTATACTCTACGGTGGGAGAGTAAAGAGACGGAATGAACCCCATCACTACCAAAACTACAGTCAGAAAATCAATATGAAATACAACGATGACCCGGTTGGGAGACGTAAACTGGCATAACAAGCGCAATTAATATCTCCTGATAAATACGGTCTCGGAACAGCAGGAGTACAGCACTATACCATCGAGTGATGGAGCAACCCCATCGTACCATATGTTAGAGTATGTCAACTGGAATGGGTCTGTCCTCCTGTTGTGCATGACTGTCATTTCTGTATTTTGCATAGTGGTTAGCCCTCGGTGTGAGGAGCTACCACAAGCTGTACTTAGTTTTGTTTTCCCTTTTCTTTCTTTCTGTGAGAGATCATCACAATCCATCTCCTCTCCTCAGTTTCCTGTGCGGTTTTCTCCACTACTCCATTTCTACGACACTGATCCTACAGCCTTCGCCCTACGGTGTTTTCTTCCAGTCAGTTTTTCCCTGCGTGGACGATTGCCCTTGGAGGTGTTGCCATCATCGAGGAACTGGGATACTCGCGCTACCACACCAGAAAAATCCCAGTATAATGCGTCGCAGTATCATACAATGGAGTTCCAAGGCACAGCCTGCCACCCACCAACCCCTCGATATGCGAAGAGTTAGATATGCTCTACCGGTAATAGCGCGGGTAATCGGGTTGGTGGAATAAGATCCAAATACCGCCGTACAGTACAAGTACGAGTATTCGCCATACCGGTAGGTGGAGGTCGAGGGGTAGTCCAAAACCTCGCTAGTATGGAGGCCAGCGACTTGGCAGAAGGAAAGTACCTCCACGGTGGGGCCGCACCTCCTTGGGGATATTGATTTTCCACTTGGACTATATGACCATAGCTCTTGATTTTGGATCGTCTGTTCTCTTTCTGTTTCTGCTCGTAGCAAGTTAGGGTTAGGGTTGTATTGCATTAGTTTGCGCCATCCGCGATAGTATATCGCGAGACTAGTATGACATCATAGCATGAGAGCTTGCAGAAGGGGCCGGTGGTGATCACTTGGCAGCATAGAGAGAAATTTCTGGGAAGATAAACCGGCCCATCGCGAAAATATGGAGTATCATACCCCCAAAGATTACCTTTCGACTCCCACACCCCCGCTTGTAGCGCTCAAAAATATAAAACACCAAAAAATAGTACTGTAGGAACGAAGAAATATGGCAATATGGACTATGGCTAAACAAAAACGACAAGGGAAAAGAGGAAGAAAAAAGAGACAAAAGTAGAGAAACAGCAATTAGCCAGCTGACACAAGAAACCGCCTGCGCCAAAGTTTACTCACGCCTAAATCGAGGGAACTCTTGCCAGCACCAATCCCTCACGGCAACTATGCATAGAGTGAGAATATGTCTGGTAACGAAAAAGGAAAGATGTACACGAGAAAAGCTAAAATACAAACGAAAGAAGCGACGATCAGATGCCGGTCGACCGCAATCGGGAGAGTTGATCGGGTGTTGTTAATATGGGTTTGAGTTTTCCTTGGAGAAGTCCAACGCTCCAGAGCCCAGATGGGAAGGCGTTGAGGTAGTTTAGACGGTTCGGTTGAGGAAGGGAGGTTATCTGCGGACACAGGAACAGAGTCCTTGAGCTCCAACACGACTTTCCGTTCATCGAGGTCTGCCGATGGGAACGTAGGCAGGCTAGTAATGTCCGTGACGTCGGTATAAGGATCACCACCTCTGAATTGTATATCTAGTGCACACTCGTTCCCATGCCCTGCCGTGTTGGAATCGACATTGTCCCGTTCAGATAGCATGCTCACAACTGCAAGGTGTCCTTCCGAGAGAGCCAGCGACAGTGGCGTTTGACCCCCTTTATCTGACATGTCGGTGCGAACGTCTCTTCGTTCGAAAAGCAGCTTTATTATCCCTTCGTTCCCATTCGCAGCTGCCCATGACAACGGTGTCCGGCCATATTCGGAGTCCGCCGTATTGGGGTTTACGTCCCCTCATCCCAAAAGCATCTCTACCACCCCCTCATGCCCACACTCAGCAGCCCATAAGAGCGGTGTCCGGTTATATTGGGTGTCTGCCTGGTCCGGATTGACACCCTCCCGTTCCAAAAGCAACTTTACTACCCCCTCATGCCCACGTTGAGCGGCCCATATAAGTGGTGTCCGGCCAAGCCGGGTACCTGCCTGATTGGGATTGACATCCCGGCGTTCCAAAAGCATCTTTACTACCCCCTCATGCCCACGCTGGGCGGCCCATATGAGCGGCGTCCAGCGATACCGGGTCCCTTCCCGGTCGGGATTAACACCCTCGCACGCTAAAAGCATCCTTACTACCCCCTCATGCCCATACTGAGCGGCCCATATGAGTGGCGTCCAGCCATACCGGGTACTTGCCTGGTCCGGGTTAACACCCTCGCGTTCCAAAAGCATATTTACTACCCCCTCATGTCCGCCCTCAGCCGCCCACGAGAGCGGTGTTCGTCCGTATTGGGTGTCTGCCTTGTCAGGATTGACATCCTCCCGATCCAACAGGGCCTTTACCACCTCCTCATGTCCTCTTCCAGCCGCCCACGTGAGAGCGGTACTCCCCATACTATCGGTTGCATTAACATCCCATTCCTTCATCTCCAATACGGCAGCAGCTATCCCCACAACCCCGAGAAACGCGACTGCGTGAAGTCCTGTGAATCCAGTAGGTCCTCCCACTTCTTCAAAACTGGGGCCGGAGCCTCTGTCTTCATTATAGAGCAATAACAGCGGTTGAGCAGAGATATGCTCATCGAATCTATCGAGAAGCCTGAGTGCAAGTATTTTCGCATTCTCCGTCATCCCCCTACTTATGTGTTTTCCCCAGTAACAAGAAGCATATTCTAGAAGGGGCATTCTTGAGAGGCCCAAGTAGTGAGTTGGCGAAAGGTCCCTGACACATCCAAAATTGAGGTATGTCAAGCAAACCTCCGCAATCATTGAGTGGGGACTATGGAAGAGGGTCGGATCGCTTAAGAGATACTCTTGCAGAGAAAAGTGCACCAGCGAACCGTGGAGGAAGACGCCTCAACCGTGACAAGACCCAGAGAAGATGCTAGGAGTGTCCGTAAAGCAGGAACGTTTTCAAGATCCAGATCTGCGGACCCCATCTCAACCCCTAAGGCGTGGCAGAGCTCCTCGGCTCGTAATGGTCGTTCCGCATACAACACCCACATCAAGACCTTCAACCCGAGTATTGATTTATTTCCCTTCTGCATCCTCAGTCGGGTTAGGGTTGCCGTGTACGCATCGCTTAGTCCATTGCCTTGTGTCATCTCCACAAGCTTCTTCCTTCTCTGACGAATTGTCACCTCACCGAGAATGGCGTCGATGTTTAGCGAAACAAGGAGGAACCTACAAACAATCACTAGTCAGTACGCATCGTTGAGAGTGGAAATACGAATGCTTCTACGCACACATCAGACATCCTTTCCAGGATAGTCCTCATAATATCCGCCCGTAAATCATTGTTCATCGCTTTTGGTTCTGCATCCCTGTCTAACCTCATCTCCAGATAACTCCTAATGTCATCCCTGTTAGGACTGATGGGCATCACAACTGGCATGATGAAACATCTTTGAATATATTCCCTAACGTGGGGCCTCCCGGTGAGGAATATCCGGGTCCTAGGCGACTCCCGAATAATCTCTCTCAGCGACTCAAGAAGTTGCGGTAGGTGTTTCGGCAGGCATTCGTCTAGTGCATCTATACAGATGAAAACTTGGGGTAGCGAAGAGATAGTGATCCTCAACATTCCCATCAGATCCGGCAGTTGCAACCCTCTACCGCCAAACTCCCTTTTCCCTTCTTTAAACGCCTCGCGCAGATACTTCGGAATATCCCCTCTGCTCACTAGCTGCCCCAGAATGGCTCCCATTATGTCGGTGACAGTCTGTTCTTCGCGTGAAATGAAGTCGCAGTACAACCCCGAAACGGCGATATCCTCGCTCCTTGCCTGGTCACACAGACTGTCGATAACCAGGGAGCTAGTATTTCTACCCGTCAGCGATATTAGCTTCCCTCAAGGAATCCCACCACTTACCTCAGATACGTCTTGCCCACTCCGGGATTCCCGGAGCAAAACAAAACCGCCTTATCGGCTCCACCCTCACCACTTCTCCACTCCCGAAACTCGTTTGTCTCCAAAAGCCAATCCCCGACACCGCTGAATCTGTCGGTGCGCACGCCTTGATGTCTAATACTTGGCTCTAGGGGAGAGAGCCAACGCATAATCTGTGCATCCTCATCGGACTTATAGACGGTATTGTTGAAACTGCCTATTATGTTGCCGCAGTTGGTATTGCTGTCGCCCATGCTGACCGAATGTAAATGCGTAGTCTGAGCCATGATATCTAGTTCAAAAACGTTGGTTGTATATACTGTAGAAATAGTACGGCAATTTGTAGGGGTATCGAGGTGTCGATAGACTTTCCGTGAACAGATCTGAGGAAAAGGGTGGCGACGTGGCTTGTGTAACAATTATCATGCTGTCCAATCCTTTCCCTGCCAAGGAAATTCCTACGCCCAAAAAGCAAAAACGAACATCTTTTTCCGACATTACAGCAACAATCTTGGACATTACAAAGCGCACAGCGGTATCCTTCAGCAGCTCAAAAGGGGCAGAGGTGGCCCAGGCCCTTGCCGACACGAACTCCAGAACCTTTTCCAGTGAAGTACCCGGGTGCCGGCACGGTAGTCTACTCTCTGCATGAAAATGATTCAATCCAGAAGTGTAGGAAGCTGCAATGGTACTCGAGTACAGTACATGTTTTTTGAGGGGGATGATGGATTACAAGAATCCATCCCCGTAACCATATGCTAGCGCCACACTTAGATCCAACGGGTCCCTCAGTACAAGTACTTCTCCCAGCAGGGAAAAAGTACCCAAATACAGGGAATCATAAAATAGATGGCCAAAATCTGCGAGTATCTGAGAGCCCATACAAACATACAACCCCTGTCGTTGGATACCGGGGTTGTGTAACAATAGCCGTATTTTAGATCCTTATTGCCAGATACAATTATAGTGTTCACCCCAGACAAAGTTTGTGATAAATGGGGGCACAGGAACAGTCTGGATACTTTCCCTTCCTACCGGATCATCAGCTTAAGCCGGCTGTTCTTCTCTTCCCCCCATTCATTTGATCTGCCGCGATACAATCTCACAATCGAAACTAGGGGATTTCTTATTCTTTTTTTTTTACATACCCCACTACCACTTCCTACTCCGCGTTATTACCGTAGTAAAGAACGGAGCCTTGTCCCAATCCGGTTGCCAAAAGTAACATTTCAAGTTGGCCAAGACGGAGCCATCATTCCCTTCGGGGTATGGCCCAGAGAGCTTGGGTAGTCAGTCGTATTTCAAGTTTTTCTTCCTTAAGGGCCAAATTTGCCTAGATTCTTGAGAACACAGACCCATTTTTGCGTAGATATTGCTCAAACGGAAAAACCACCTGGCCGTGCTGGACCTGGTTGCTTCCTCCCAAACAACCAAAAACGGGACCCCAGGAAAGCTCCGATCGGGACCCCCCGCTGCATCGTCAAAACAGTGATTCCCGCGGACTGGGCGGTAGAAGGATACAAGACGACAGGATGACCGCACTTGGACCGGCCACTTTTGGGGCAAAGGGGAATGTAGGTGATCCTCCAAAGCACCACCGTGGTTGAAAACAACCCCAAAATCCCCTCCCCATGTGATACCCCAATTAGAAAGCCATGATCACCGAAGATCACTCCGATGTATATCGCAGATCGGCGGTTGAGTTGGTTATGCTGTGCTGTTCCGAGAACCGTTTCCGTAATAGCCATGACATGGTACAGTACCAATCATACTTTGCTCCCCATACCGCAACACATGCTGAAACGAAGAAAAGAACAATCGTTATTTCCACTCATAGTCCGCTAGCTAATACGCAAGGAAAACAAGAAAAATAAAACACCAACACTAGCACAATGACAATTAGAAACCCAACGAGCGCACGGTGAAGGTCCCTTCGTAAGATAAAACATGACAACAAGGGTGCTCTACAAGCACACAATCAGTATCCCCCAAAGGGTATCATCCATAGTATATCACTATAGCGGGATGTCCGCGATATCATGGCAGAAAAAGCCATGTACGGTACAATATTGCATCGTACAATAAAGCTCTAGGTCACGCTCGCAGTGCGTTACTCATAAACACCTCCGCCGGAATCACTATTACAGCACCCATTTAGGGGAAAAGGGAAAAAAATAATTGTATGACAGGCAAAATCGCCACAAATACTGCCCAGCAATCCGCCTTCACTCACTCATGGATGTGCGAATGTTTGTCAATATGGGACAAGTTAGATATCTTCCACCGATAGTAGAGGGGGAAATCAGGTTGATGGAGCAATGCCCGAATCACACCGCAGACAGTGCCGCGATTGCGTACTGTATGTGGGAGTGACTCCAAAATAAGTTACAATTCCTGTAGCTGATGGGTATCCATCAACTGCCTGCTATCATCAATACCCTCTAGGCGGCTGTACATATTTTTCGTCCCGACTGTGTGCTTTCACCGTTCTTACCCTTGAGGTCTTTATCCATTTATGTTTCTGGTTTTTATTCGGAGGCAATTATAGTCAGGATTCATTCCACGGATTTAGGAAAATCCTCGGATAGTAATATAACAGAACTAGTATGTTAACCTATAAAACCAATGGTAATGACCCGACAGTATTGAGAGAGATTTTACCAGGAGAAGCTAAATGGGACGAACACCGCTGCCAGCACAACACCTGACAAATATTAGCGAATAAGAATGAAAAATAAGGAACACAACAACACGGGCCAAGTCTAACCGAACTCTAGGGGGAAATGCGAAGGGTGAGAAAAAGAGTTGATATATAGCAAATAGCAAGGGAAAACTAGAAAACACTCTTTATCAAACGAAGTCTATTTACATCTGAAATGATAGAGGTCTTGCCGACACCAACCCTCACCAGGCAATCACTTATGGAGTGAACCCACTCAGTAACGAAGGAGAAAGGGAGTGAACGAGAAAAGTAAAGGATAAACGAGAGTGGCGATGATAAAATACCGGTCCACCGCAATTCAGAGGGTTGATTGAGAGCCGTTAGGATGGGCGTCAGCTTTCTTCACAGAATTCCATAGTTCCTGGGGCCACACCGAATGTGGTTGAGACAGGCTAGACGGTTCAGTTGAGAGGTCGCTATCTGTGGGCTTGGGAACCGAGTTCTGGCGGTCTAATACCCCATCACACTCACTATGGTCTGCCCATTGGAGTGTAGACTGACCGCTAAGGTCTGTGATGTCGGTATTAGGACCATCACCTCTGAATTTCATCCCAACCGCACACTCGTCCCCATGCCCAATGGGGGGCGAGAGGGATCCCCGGTCAGCGCAAAGTGCTGATTTAAAATTGCCACTGTCCCACTCCGATAACATCCTCACAACTCCATGGTGCCTCTTCGAGAGAGCCAACAACAATGGCGTCTCATTCCGGGTATCTGATGTGTCTATGCGGGCAAATTTTCCTTCTAAAAGCATCCTTACTACACCCTCACGTCCATTCCCAACTGCCCGCGAGAGCGGTGTTTGGTTATATCTGGTGTTTGCTTGGTCGGTATTAACATCCCCTCGTCCCAAAAGCATCTCCACTACCCCCACATTCCCGTTCCCAGCTGCCCAGGAGAGCAGTGTTTGGCCATATTTGGTATCTGCCCGGTTAGTATTGGCATTCTCTCGTTCTAATAGCATCTTTACTACCCCCTCATGCCCGTCCCCAGCTGCCCAAGAGAGTGGTGTCCGGCCATACTGGCTGTCTGTTGGGTTGAGATTGACACCCCCCCGTTCCAAAAGCATCTCTACCACCCCCTCATGCCCGTTCTCAGCAGCCCATGAGAGTGGCGTCCGGCCGGATCGGGTGTCTGCCTGGTCTGGATTGACACCCCCCTGCCCCAATAGCATCTTTACTACCCCCGCATTCCCGTTTGCAGCCGCCCACGCGAGTGGTGTCAGGCCATATTTGGCGTCTGTCTGGTCGGGATCGACATCCCCCCGTTTCAAAAGCATCTTCACTACCTCCTCACGTCCATGCCCAGCCGCCCACGAGAGTGATTCCAGGCCATATTGAGTATCCGCCTGGTCGGGGTCGACATCTTCCCGTTCTAACAGTATTTCCACCACACCCTTATGCCCGCGCTTAGCCGTCCGCGAGAGCGGAGTTTGGCCACATTGGGGTGTCTGGCTGGCCGGGATTGGCATCCCTACGGCCCAAAAGCATCTCTACTACTCCCTCATGTCCGTACTCAGCGGCCCACAAGAGCGGTGTCCATCCATACAGGGCGCTTGCATGGTCAGGATTGTACTATACAAATACTCGATGTAGATAGGTGAATATCCAGATGTGTGGATATAATCATGGAAGGAGAAAAATACCTAAGCAGAAACCCCCCCCTCTTGTGTAAACAAAGATGTAAACAAAATCAACTTGAACTGTTCAAAGTATGAACCATTTATAATGCCGTACAAAGTTGAACCACCTCATGCTCAGCCTCAGGAGGAAAAGGTTAATACCGCTGCTACAGTGATAAGTAAATTTACGATACGGTTCGATCCGGTAGCAAACTGACCTATGATAACAAAAACTTCCTAATCGAGGAACACCCAAATACATATGATACCCCGTCCAAGGAAACAGTTCCCTACTGATTGGCCAAATAATCTTGGTATGATAATTCCAGCCTATAAGCTAACCAAGGACGAAGTGTGTATTTGGGTGTTCAGCGATCGTACCCGAGCATAACGCATTGCAGTGTAGGACACTTTACGATATCCGTATATCATACCAGTAGACGCTCTTCCCCATTAATACTTTGGGTGGCGGTTTTTCGCATTCAACCTCTACCCCAGCGCAAATAAATAAATCTGGGTGCCTGAACTCATGCTCTAGCAAGTTCTCTACCCTAACCCCAGCAAGATAGCACCAATATCCCATTAAGCAAGGACGATAGGGTATTCGCCCACGCAAATCTTAAAAAATCCTAACAGTTGATCCTAATCGATATAGCCTTACTAAAATCTATTAATGGATCAGACCCACGAAAACCGGTATGATAGTTGAAACTATCTTGCTAACAAGATAACGCGGATGCAGCGATGATTAGCATCGCAACCTTTCTAAAAGAAAAAAACCCCCCTTACGCGCCTCACCTTACAGTTTTGCCCCCCCTTCACGCGCAGTAAGGAAGTCCAGCCAATGGTTCGACATCATCCGTATGTCAAGTCGATATCACAGATCCCGGAAGAAGAATGGAAAAGAAGATATATAAGGGTTGCGGCTCGTTATTTTACCAGACTGGAATCTAATGAGTAAGCGTGGTCAAGTTATTGGCTGCGACAAACGCACTCCCGGTGAGCATTCATTCGTATGGTACTGACTGAGAGTCTCACGGTACAGTACCATAAATTGGGTATGATATAATGAATTAAATCCGGGTCCCCCGGGGAAATTGGTGTGGCGGTGGTTGTCCCAATGATTTCAAGGGAGGGGGTGTCATACAGTATGATACTGTACTGTACTGTGCTTTACCCTACGGTAGGAAAGCCATAGCGAGCCTAACACAACCAGTTCCCCGCTCATGTCGATAAACAGTCGATTACCCGTATGATATTCTACCATCATAGCACAATCCCCCACCGCACTCACTTTTACAAAACACACTCACATAACCCCGCCGTCCCACAGCCCGGGAAAATAATCTTCTGGCGCACACCTAACTTAATTCCCAAAAGTACGAATATCCAATCGCATTACTAAATTGACTACCTCGTACACCACATCGCGCAAAAACCACCCCTCCCCTCCCCCTTCATACAAAATCGTGGTAAAGCAAAGTAACGTATAATCAAATACTCATACCCTTACCCCCCCTCATCCAACAGATCCGCCAACGAATAAATAAATAAATAAGCAAGCCGTATTAACCTTGAGATCTAAAGGAAAGAGAAAAGCAAACGCCGTAAAACCGATATATGAATCCGGAGACAAGGTGTCGTAAAGAAAGAAAGAAAGAAAGAAAGCCAACTGTGCCCATCTATAAATTATTACATAAAAAGATTGGTCTTTTTTTTTTTTTGGTTTTTTAGGGGTGAGAGGGAAAGAAGGATAGAAAATGAATGAAAGAAAAAATAAACGTTAAAAAATAAAAGGATAGATATATATTCCCTTCTAAAACCTAGGCGGGTACAGTACAGTACATGGTTTCGTTCCGGCCGAAGGTGGTAATCACCTCACCGACGAGCGAAATTGAGGTATCTCGACTAAAGAGAAAAGATAAATCAGCAAACCTGTCGAAAAAAATAAAATAAACGAGGGGTCAGGAAGAATCTCACCGCCAGGAACAAAATCACCAAGTTGCTCCCAATAAACGCTATAAGGATGCCCAAATCCCTCCACCGGTCCTCAAATTTTAGTCCCAGCTGGCCAAAAAACTCATCCCCGACCGAGAAAGCGCAATAATCGCACGCTCCCGTAGCGTTCAAATCGCGGATATACCCGGGCGCCAGTTCCATGAACCTCCCAGCATACCCACCGCACGTCTCGCCATCCGGTATGGGGAAGGTGTTGTACTCGCTGGAAGTACAAGTCACCGGAGCATCATGAAGCTCCGTCACCACCATCCCGCCGATCAGACGCGTGAAGGGGTCGAGGTGGTACAGCCATGCGCGCCAGAACCCGGGAATATCAGGCTTGGGAATGGTGACGCCGCAGAAGAGGACGAAGGTGATGATGATGAATGGGTTCAGCAGCGAGGAAAAGAAGGAATTGGGGGTGAGCGCGGCAATCGCTTGTCCGAGTGTCACGGAGAACAGCTCGCAGACTAGGATCATCAGGAACTGGTATCCCGCGCGTGACGGGGTCGAGTTGAAGCCTGGTGGGAAGTACAGACAAACGAAGAAGCCGACGGCGCAGAGGATGCTGTACGGTAGCTCTGCTACCACCATTGACGAGGCGAATGCCAACTGGCCATACATTTTTGAGGACTGCTCGCGGTAGAAGATTAGGCGTGACATGTCGTACTTTGGCTCCACCTGCGCGAGGATGAGTGCCGGGAGGACGGTGGCCTGGAAGATGACGAATATGCGGTATTGCAAGGACGAGCGGGATTCATCCAGATTCAAGTAGACAAGTCCGGTGAGGAGCGCGATGGCAATGTGATTGAACAGTCTAGTGAAACCATAATTCGGAGTACGCCAGAAGGATAAATTCGTTCTCTTCATGACCTCCTTGATCTGGAAGCCGACCGGTGTTGCATATTCTTTTTCGTCGACGGGGGTTGTGGACCCAACTTCTGCTACGCGCTCGGCCTTCATCCGGGAGATTATGGTCTTGATGTTGGCGAGTTCTTCTGAAGAGCGCCAGATATCCGCCCAATCTCTATCTCCAATGCGAGGCGCGTGCCCGGCGCCTATAGCGTCAAGCATCCATTCCGCGGGATTGGCGTCGGGAGGACAGTGCGCCCCGTGCTTAGAAAAGTAGCCCAAGAGAACTTGTGCGTCCTTCCCAATATCACCAAAGTAAACACACTCACCACCACGCTGGAGGAGCAACAGCCTATCAAAGTTCTCAAAGAGCGAAGAGTTCGGTTGATGGATTGTGCAGAGAATAGCCTGTCCAGCCTTAGCAAGCTTCTTGAGGAAACGAACGATGTTGAAGGCGGATTGGGAATCAAGGCCGGAGGTGGGCTCGTCCAGGAAGAGTAGGAGTTGGGGCTTGGCGGCTAGTTCAACACCGATTGTCACTCGTTTGCGTTCCTCGACTGCTAACCCATTGGTTGGGTCTCCGATAATGGCATCCGCGATGTTTTCCATTTCTAGCAGCGCGATGACTTCCTCTACGTATGCGTCCTTCTCGGCACGGGAGACTTCATAAGGTTGACGAAGGTATGCAGAGAAACGGAGAGCTTCGCGGACGGTTTGTGTGGGCTCGTGTGTGTCGAGTTGTTCTGCGTATGAGGTCCCGCGTTGGAAGGCGGTTCCTTTCGGCTTGCCGTCAACGAGCACGTCTCCGGTTATCACGCCAATGTTCTTCCTGCTTGCTAATACATCGAGGAGGGTAGTCTTTCCGGCCCCCGAGGCACCCATCAAAGCGGTGAGTTCTCCCGGGCGGACGTATCCGTATATCTCGTTCAACAGACGGAGTTGTCCACTCGGGGTAGGAACTTCGTAGACGAGTTTCTCCCAGGTAATGACTGACCTAGACTCTATTTTCAGTGCTGACTCTTCCTCCACCGCAGCTTGTTTCCGGCGACGGCGTTCCCTCTTCTCGGTAAGTTTCTGGTTGAGCGCCTTGCGTTCGGCGTTCTCCTTAGCGTAGTAAGTGATTGTCTTTCCGCCCGCTCCATAGGAAAAGTATTCTCCGAGAAGCGCATTAGAGAACAAGAATGCTACGATAAGAACGATGATGATACCGACGTTGCGCCACAAGTCCTTGGGATCGTACTCAAAGCTCAGGTTGATGTAATCCCCTCCGTCGATATCACTCGAACCGGGGGAACTTCCAAGAAGAGTACAAGTCTGGTACCGAAGGTCCTCGTAACCGGGACCAGACGGAACCAAAGAATCAGACGTACAAGCCAAAGTGAGACGTTTAAACTCGTTCATCATAAGCGACGAGAACCCCAGTCCCAATCCGTTGATGTAGAAAATCCAAGAAACCCACTTTCCCTGAGTATTGTAAGGAATCAAGTATCCGGAAGTCAGCACAAAAAATGTGATAATGACAGCGGCAAACTTCATGGCGTAGTCAAAATCGGGACAGACACACCCGATCGTTCGGAAGAAGAGTGTCATAGCAAGGTACCCGGTAATGAGGATAAGCCAGAAAGTGAAGAACGCCCCCGCGTCACGGGCGAGGTCAGACATGAAGTAGACGATAACGCTAAACACCATAATCTGCGTAGCGGCGAATGCTAAATCAACCACGATCTGTGCAATCCACAAAGCCGACGGTCGATGGAATGTATATGCCTTATGCTTATTCACGATAGGACGTCCTAGCATGGTGGAAGCCAGCTCCCCGAAAGCCTGGAAGGCGTTGAACAGGAGCGACATAAACAGCAACCCTCCACGGGTGAAAGCCCCGGTGGAGGTCTTCGGAAGATCCAAATAAACGGTGCCAAGAACGATTGCAATAGTAAGGGAGGTGATCCAGGAGACCGCAAGGGAGAATTTATCCTGCCATTTAAGCAAAAACTGTCGCTGCATGAGCGCCCAGATCTGCCGGGAGAAGGGAATTGTATACACGGAGGTCTTCGGTGCCCCACGGCGCTTCTCCTCGCGAACGGCGACTTCAAAGTTCTCGAATTGCTCCTCGCGGAGGGACTCCCGATAGGCTTCCATTTCCTGATTGAGCCGAGAATAGTGCGGGGACCTGTGGAATGCTTCTTCGAGAGCCACTGGGGAGCTGGGGACATTTGTGGCATCACGGCCGGGAGCGAATTCTCGTTCAAACTCGTCTGTACAACCGGTGAGGTAGTCGGGGGTAGTTTGTCTAGGCTTGGGCAAAAATCCGAGTCCTTCGAAGTAGGCTCTTGCCTCGCTGGCTGGACCGAAGAAGACTTCGCGACCCTCGTCGATGACCAGAACTTTGTCGAATTGGGCGTAGATGCTCTCGCTAGCTTGGTACAATGATACGAAAGTAGCTGTCTTGTAGATGTTTGTCATGATACGAAGGGACTTTGCATAGTCGAGAGCAGTAGAAGCGTCAAGTCCACGCGTGGAATTGTCCCAGCAGCAGACGGTAGCCTTGGTAATCATCATCTCGGCTATAGAAACACGTTTGCGTTCTCCGCCGGAGACCCCGCGAACGAAGGGGTTTCCGACGATCGTGTTGATTGTGTGTTCAATGTTGAACATCTTTAGCAATAGCGTTACCACACTGTCTTTGAATTCCTGCTCTGACATCCCGGCGGGGCGTTTTCCGGGGGTCTTGGTGTCCAGCGCGAACCCGAGGGTTTGGCCGACAGTGAGGGTTGGGTGATGAACATCATCTATGACCATTCATATTAATCACAACACAGACCACATGAAAGGTAATTCGATTTTCTTTGTAGCTCACCCTCTTCATTATACACCGCCTCCCCACGATATCTCTTGGCAAAAGAATCCGCGGAAAATTTTCCATAGAGCACTTCCCCGTCCACTTTTGTATATCCAATCCGTTGGTTCGCAATAACCTTCAGGAAAGTGGTACAACCGCTACCAGGCCGACCAAGAACCAGGACCATCTCACCAGGCTTAGCAACGCCGCGGAAACCCTTGAGTATATCGAACTCACGACCCCTCTTGTTCAGTCCCAAGATACTAGAAGCCGTAGCAAATACGTTGAAGAAGCCAACAACTGCATCCGGGAATGTCGATATGAAGTTCCGTACCCCCCCGATTCCAGAGACTGTAAGATCTTGCCAGATAACGCCTATGAAGACAAAGAGTTAGCACTCACCAACTCCCGCACAAGAATATGTGTCCTGAAAGCCCAGGGTAAAGACTAAGGCTTGAAAGAAAGAAAGGAAGACAAAGTAATCATACCGATATGCTTAGGTCTTATCCCGGCTTCTCTATCCGCGCTCTCGTTGCCCCTCAGATGATTCTCCAAATTGAATTGCTCCTCCTCCGCATCTTCAGCCTTCTCTGGATCTCCTGCGTCCTTTATCCCCCCTCCTCCCACTCTACTCTGTGTACGGCTCATTCTCCGGGTCTGCCTGCTGGTAGTCTTGGACAACTCTGTCAACTGGCGACTCAATTCTTGAAAGCCCGCTTCCGCTGCCGCGACATCGACGCCAGTGTAGATGTTGCTGTTCCCCCTTGGGTTCGCGGCATTCAGATCCTGACGCATCCTTCCCGAGTCGCCAATCACGGTATCCTCAGAAGGAGCCATAGAAACAGATTTCTCGGACGTTGCCATTTGTTTGGTGCTTTTCCCCAGCTTTATAGGAGTCGTAGTTCGGGTCCCGAAAGGCGAGACGCTAAATATTAAAAGTAGAAACTCCCCCCTCCCCCGATGAAGTTCAGCGAAGGAATAAGAATAAGGTTTTCTCTATATAAAAAAACGAAAGAACAGATCAACTAAAACAGAAAAAGAGCAAAAACAAGACAGCCAGGAATCTGCAGATGCCAATGCAGACAAATGGTTGAAGGAGGGGAGTAATCTGTCTACCAAAGCAAAATAATACCCACAGAAAGGAGGAATCAATGGTCCTTTTTAATCCCCCGCCAGGGAGCCCCGGAAAACAAGCAACTGCGAGCTAGCCCAGCCCGATAAGCTTGGGGTGCTGAAAAAAAGAAAAGGGCCCTTGACTCACAAGGACCAAGAGCCCGCCTGCGCCGGAACGGTAATCTTCCGGAAACCCCAAAGGAAGCCGATGTGAAAGGGATGCACGGAAAAACCAGAATGCTCCAGATCAGAGTCCCAATCTGGGCTAACGGAGTTAGTACATTTAGTCACAATGAGATAAAAAGTCCCTTTTTTTCCGCCACCATCTCTGCACTCCACTTCATCTATTACCGTACTCGAGTACGGGACGGTAGTCCTTCCCCCCCTCCCCAATCTATCGTAACCGCAAGGTTGCACCAGAGCATCCAGTCGGGTCGTCTCCAGCTCAGGATTCGGCGCGCAAAATCCATGTAGCTTGATCCCTAACCTGACAACCCTGTTCGCTCACCCTCCTCGCCTGCAGCACAAGATGACTCTCCCCCGCTAGCCGACCAGCGTCATGGAAAAACCAATCTCGCCCAAAATTCCAAACTCGGTCCAGTTGGACTCTGGCTAAACCCCGTGCTTCTCCCCTGTTAGTGCGGGCAGATGGGAATAGGTATATAGGGTGCCGGATAAATCGTGACTCCTAACGTCACATCCGCTCTTCGCCTGCCTTGAGAGATAGTTTTAGACTACCACTTGCCAGATCTAGACATTGAAGCTATCAATTGTGCCCTAACCGAGGCATGTGCGGCACCGGTATGATACCGTGCTGCACTGCACTACCGGTAGTACTGTACTAGTACTAGTACAACCGCACGGTGTACTCGAGTAAACACCTAGGGTAGCGTCTCATAGTCCAGATCCAGCACACGCAAATAAATCAATTCCACAATTAACAAGAAGACAGTTATCCTACGCCGCCCGCGTACCGCTCTGCTTCGCCCCGATCTCTATCAACAAGCCCACGAACTCACCAGATGAAACCACTACGGGCGACTGACCCCACCCGGGTGCTAACACGGTACGAGTACAAGTACGGTACTGTACCGGTAACCTCATTCCCGCCCCCATTCTCTACCTGCCAGCTCTGTCGGTTATCATACGTGCCTTCACCGCTAAAGCACCCCGAAAGCCCGAAAGCCCCGTTGCCGGTATGAGAGCGGAAAGACTGGAACGCCAGTACGCGTACGTACGTGACCAGTGTGATGAAATGGAGTTCCGTAGACCACCGGTACCGTACCAGTACCCACCCGATCTATTCAAACCCAATCCACCCAATTGATCGATTAAGCCTTGCCCGTTGCAGCCAGCGGGAGGTAGCGATAATCCGCGTGAGTGGATTTATAAGCAGGAGCGAGGATGATCTGATAAGGTAGCGGTACTGCACTCGTGCCCACCCCAACCCACCAACCCGACACCAAGATCCCTAAGAGCGCGTGAATACCATAGCGGCATGTCCATGCTGGGCGCTCGGTTCGTGAATCATCCTGAATTGGAGATAATTTAAGCACTCATTTGACCTCACTCGGTTGCATCAATCAAACTCGATACGGTACCAAGGTGTCCAACACTCCCGCATAAACTTTCAGCCGCTCGGTCGGATCCTCGCTAAACTGACAAATACGGTATCAGCACGATACGGTTGTAGAAGGAAAAAAAGGACCATCAAAACTGCACTGTAACAACACTGTGACAAGAACAAAGAGAATGGTACTCCGTGAACATCAAGCCTTGCCAACCCCACCGCCTCCCATCCAACATTCTGTATTAGTAGATTATCCACTCCGGCCCGGATCTCCAAGGCTCCGAAACCAGCTAACCCCAGCGATACTGGTGCTGTACTAGTACAGTATCATACCTCTTTCGCCCCCCCCCCTCC
>PYWC01000074.1:986742-1004878 GCA_003182015.1 Tuber magnatum | reverse complement strand
ACAGTAATGAGCATGGGGACCACCAGAAACACTCACCTGCTATCACTGGAATTCCGACTTAGGCTTCGCGGAGATGCCACACCTTTGTGATGGAGGTGGACGCGACCTTTGTCAACCCCCTAGTACTCGTATAAGCACCTGTACTCGTGGCCTCCCCCTCTGTGTTCAGGTACCCGAAGGCTGTAGGGTATATTCGAATAGGCACTTAGACACGCACAGATATCTTACCATATACTTTGCAAATCCCCAATCTCGGTTACCGATGGCCCGGAACATGTACGGTACCGTACTCTACTGTACTCGTCCCCCGTTCAGGATACCCGAAAGTAGGGATTTGCAAATATCTGGTAAGGTACCTGTGCGTATCAGAGCGCTGATCCAACCACTTGTACACGAGTACCGGCGTAGGCCAGGGATGATGGTTTCTGGACGTCTCGAATGCAGGCGCAAATATCTGAATGGGGTGATGTCTCTGTGCAACGGCCTTCCCACATGGCTGCCAACCCCGCATAGCTCGAATATAGACCCTACCCTAGCGGGGCTTCGAGAAGGAAGGTAAACCTCGGATAGTCTGCTGTTCCCGCGTGGCTTTGCCAGGCCAGCTGCCCTGTGGAAAGACCGTACAGAGCCCAACCAATAGCCAGTGCCATGGGATCACAATGTTATTGGTGGTTCTCGATAGCAGGGCTCGCCCCACAGCGCTGGTGGTGAACTACGAGTATTATATCAGAAGACACCGTCGGGCCAGGCGGAGGATAATAGACAAGTGGGATGGGTGGACGTGGGAGGCCTGTTGTCGTGACTGTCAGTTTACCACTCTGCGTCCTAAACCCTATGGTGTTCACCAAGTGCCCAGTAGTGCCGTAAAAGGCTGAATTGCAGGCTAGATTTGGCAACAATCGGCCGGACCTGGTCAGAGAGTCACTTGTACTAGGGGTAGGGGTGAAGCATTGGGACAAGGAGGGGTAGCAGAGGCCTGTGCAAATACCGTAGAAGGAGGATCAAAGCCCAATAATATTCCCCTGACCTGGGTACCAAGCCCCAACACGCTCAGCAAATCACAAAGCTCGAATCATTTAGAATGTCTTAGCCGGGACGATTCTAACCATCTGAAACTTTCCCGAAACCTTCTATACCTATTCTGATATCTGCCAAGCGCCTCTCCAAACCTCGGAAAGCTCTACCAGATGTACAAGGGACAGGCATAAAGTCTACGAACACACCAAAGTGGCTTACCCGCAAAAAATCATTAAAAACTGGTCAGGTCACAAAGTGGTGTGTTCGATCGCTTTATGCCTGTCCCTTGTACCGTACGGTACTTGTACTCATACAGTACCAAGTACCCCTTAGCCTAATGGGATGTGCGCCGAATCCGCTGAAACCAAATGAATTCAACCACAAGTCCAAACAACTGTAGCGATAGGGCCTACTCATACCTGGCCTATATCGCTTCTCCCCTGATATGAAAAGATCCCCGCCCATGATGCTCCATTGTACAAGTACAAGGGTCAGGCATATAGCGATCACATATGATATTTTGTGACCCACCAGCTTTTCGAGGATTTCCTGCTGGTAAGCCACTTCAGCGTGTGCGAAGACCTTATGACCTACCCTTGTACCGGACTGCATCATGGACTACACACAATATTCTGCAGGCGTAAGGTACATGGCAGCATATTGATTCGTACTTCGCCTTACTCAACACCGGTCTCCCTAACAGTAATTCTAATAATACAAAGGCCTCTCCCGCACAGACTAGCGTGGCCCCATACCGCCACCCCATGCACGAGCGTGGGTCACACCCTCCCTGCACCAGCGCCCGGGAGGCGTCTCCTCCTGTACCGTCTATACCTGCGATTGCTACGACAGAGCACGATCAGGTCGTGCATCAATGTCGGCCAATCGTTGCCCATGCCCCCGCCCGAATAGTCCTGTCGCGACCTGTCTACGTTGCTCGGTAAGAGCGTTCTCTGGGAACCACCATGACCCAGCACCAGTGCTGAGCCCTTCTGGGGTAGCTAGCATCTCCGCAAACCAGTTCCCCCTCAGCTCATCCAACATTTGCGACTTGAGCCTCCGGGAGCGGTCACGAAGCTTGCCTTGCATCAGAGCATACTTGCGATATACCTCCGGTGGGGCCTTCCTGAGTGCCCTGTATTCTTTGGTGATCTTCAATTTGGAATCCGTCATCTCCTTCCTGTAGGGCTCTAGAATCCTGTCGATCCTGTCGCCAGCCTCCCTAGGAAGCTCCAGTGGGGCCCTGCCATCCCTGAGGTTACCCATCCTTTGTGTCTTTCATATCAGGTCTGAGCGTTGCCCCTCCCCCTGGACCAAAGATTGGATATCCGCAAATGTGGTATTTGATATGTAGTGCTGGCTGAAGGTCTTCGGGTCTTTATGCCCCATGACCTGCATGATCCGTGCACTGCTCAACTTGTCTTGGCTATTTCAGTACTTGGGGTTGCGTATAAAGGTGGTAGGGGGATTTATACCTTCAATCGCATTTGCCGCAAAGCGCCGGGTAGAATATGGAGAACCTGACTGCTGGAAGCCTGCACGCCGGAGAAGCCGTTAGTAACAACGGAGAAATGTATCATATGCCATGCCCCTAGTATCACTAACCATTCCATTCTGTATCACCTGCCGTATCACCGGTGTCATATGCATGGACGGCTTCCAGGCGAGAGTTCGGACTTCACAGGTCTGCAACATCCTCATTTCGAAAAGTGCCTCTGGGGTCAGATCTGGCTCAAATGCATTGTCGGCAAAGGCCAGGGCATGGAAGAGGGTGACAGGGCAGAGCCCAAGTCCGAACTCCTTCGGATCTTCGTGGAAGAGTATTCTATAGCTAAACGGTAGGTTAGTAACCTTTGGAGGCCTAGACGGTTATGTTGCGTGGTGGACCTGCCCCTCGGACTCCTTGCCTCGCCGGCCCTTCATGTAGCATATTGTCATGCCAAGCATTAACACGACCTTCCCAGTATTGTCCTTGACCAAAGAGAGTTCGAAGTCCTGCCCATGCTTAGTTCCAGACACATAGTCTTCAGGGTCACATACATACCTTGTAAACAGGAACCTCGTTTGAATTGCGATGACAGTTAGATTCAGTGATAGCACCTGGGCGACATCCACTGAAGACGAGTATTTGGAATAATAATGCAAGCTGTACTCGGTATCTCTCATCCCGATACACATACCTGTCCGAACAGCATAAATGCGAAAGCACAACCTTTAGATCCTCTACGTCAAAGATTGGTTTTGCATGGTGCTCGATAGGGAGAACCAAGGGGGGCATACCAGGCAAGGCGAGGTTACCGGTGATGAACTGTATCAATAGTCAGAGGGGCCTGGGTCATCAAAGGGATACCTACTCGGTTGATCCTATCACAGATCCAGGCCGGAAACTGTTGGTTGGTTTCGCAATTTACTGCCTCGTGCAGTCGGGACCAGTAGGTCTGAACTGTTGACCTCAGTGGCCGCATCTGCTGACGGCCACTACCGGTCTATGCCATCCATCTGATCCAGCCTATTATACGCTCTAGGGATGGGAGCAGGGCCTCGCAAGAGAGGTCATCCACCGCACCAATAATACTGTGATACCTACAGAGGGTCAGTTGGAGGCCTCCCATGTGGCACCGGTGGTGTGTACTCAGCCCAAAGCGCCTGCGCATTCTGGTATACATATAGGGTACCTGGCTGGATAGTAGTCCGGACGTCGTAGGTATTAGTACCTGCCTCCCCTGCAAGTAGTGTATTCCTACCGATGCCTGCATCGGCTGCTCTGCGTGCCCTCAGATTCCTCTGCTTCATCTCACCCATAGCACACGACTATCCATAAATCTCTTTACATAGGACACATTGTACTTAAGACCCTATTTAACAGCGCGATACTGCCCAGGTTCACGGTATGCACTGAGTCAGTGTAGGATCCACTCAGATATTAGGATCCACTCAGACATTAGGGGTGGGGTGGTAGGGAGTTGTACTAAGTATTCAGCATACCAGTAGTATCCCTTGGGGAGTCTGAAACAGTAAACCTCCTTGCCAAGTGGCTGAGTGACTTGTCCATGGTTTTAACTGAGCTATCATTGGTCGAGGTAAGGGCCCTGCAGGTGGCCGAGTGACTTGACCACAATGGCGAAGTCACTCATCCACCTGGCAACGAGGTTTACTGTTTTAGACCCCCCAAGGGATACAAGGGTAGATCATGAATTCATGGTACAGAGCAGGGGTGTTCATTCTCCGTTGTGAAGGCAACTTTGGAACAGTTGAAAAGTATGTGTTTGAGCACACTCAAGTGAATTTACACTAGAAATGGCCAATTTCACATACTTATTCTAGCTCCAACATCACAATTAAAAATAAGATAACGTCATAGAATGTTCAGAAAAGATGTAAGCTACCTTACTTCCATTAGAACCTCAAATGATATAAATTCTCTGACAAGTAGTAGTAATAAAACATTCCTCAGAATTGTGCCAAGAAGATGGTTCTTGGTGGGAAATTTGAGTCTTGGCGGAATTTCAAAGTTCAACTTCATACTACTTTTGAGAGGTTCAGAATCAAATAGATATCTTTACATAGAACTAGTGCCCCCACTGCCCCCAGTGGATCTATGGAAAGTTTGGACTTTTATGAATTTTCTCTCATGTAATACCTTGGATTCAAGGACCCTGATCTGGACAAAATCATGGTACACCTCTGCAAGCGCTGTACCACTGCTCTGTAACCTCTGATCCCTGCTCTGTACCATGAATTCATGAGGTACCCTAGTACAAGGCATAGAGATAAAGTATCCGAACAGTTAATTTAGGTTAACCCGCAAAATAAACCCCGTTGTGTACGAAAACTTTATCCCTGGCACTTGTACCATGTGTACAAGTATTGCAAGACGCGCTAGGTATTGGTTCATAATGCTAGCGCGCAAGCGAGGTGTCTCGATAGAAGCGTCCATCCCGGTAGAGGGCGTAATACCGGTAAGTAATTTCCAATCTTAGTCTCTGGTGCTACTTGCACCTGGCCTTTGCCGAGAGCGGCCAGCGTTTAAGGTTAAACTGTGAGGGCAGGGGTTGACAGGGCGTTGCCAGGCAACATACCCGAGTAGTAGTACAGTACTCAGTTATGGAAGTTACCGATGGGATGGACATGGATTTGAAGTCCCTATGCTCATTCCACACTTGTTCATTTGCTATGCGGACAGTCCACAGCCCTAGTCCTCCCATATTTTGGGCCATGTGACACCTCAGGGATTCGGCTTTAGGGGCACCCAGTTTAGAGGTTTCTCAGCTAGTTAATCTTTCCATATTTGGGGTCAATTCCTATCTGTGAGGGCCCTCCATTCTAGTTGCATTTCTAGTAGTGAGGGTGATGGAAAGGGTTAAGTGATAATTGCAAGAGTAGGTTTATCACAGGTGGAGATGAATGGAGAGGTAAGGTAAAGTGCTTAAGGGCTCCAGCTTGTTGGCTTTCCTTGTTGACAACAAGGTGTCCATACCCATATATCCATCAAACAACACATACGAAAATCATGGAAGAATCAAAGATGTACATGGGACCGCGACCAGGGAAACTGGAGTTGGGATAACGAGTTGATAGTGAATGGGGACCCACTTATACAATGTGCCGGGCTTGCAGAAAATGGATTGCCTAGAAGGATAGAGATCGGCTGCTCTGAACTATTGACCGTGAAGCTAAGCTCCTTACTGAAACGCTGCCCACGGGTGAGCATATTAAGCATACTAGCTACGGAGCCGATATATGGGCAGTAGGAGGAGAGCGTGAGAGCTCGGAGGAGCCAGAACTGATCCGTTACCCTCAGGGGGCAGAGGATATAGCGCCTGCAGAGGTATCTGCCATCAACATATTGCAGTGGCCTACGTAGCTCGAAATAGAAGTGACTGGCAACCGGCGCGCAGGCAACCTTGGCGGCGGACAACACAGACAGATTCAAAATGTATGGATCTCCCTCATTCCCAACATTATTTCCGGATGGCAGGATGACACTTGGTGCATGCCCCGTTGTCGGGGACATCGAGCGCTGCACTCCCGGAATCTCGTCGGGGGCTAACCGCTCCCATCGGGCACCCCAGAAGTGCCCTATATACTCATATATTATCTGTATTGCGTGGGCCTCAGGGCTGTTAGGTCTGGTGCACTGGGTGATAGTGGCTATTGTAGCGCCAGATCCGGGGACACTATAGCAATCAAGATAGAAGGGTTGTCCCAGCTGCTCTCCGACCTTGGTACGGGCCAGCCCCACACGAATTAGTGATCGTGGGGTTAGGGCAGACCCCCCCTGTGCTCGGCAATGCCGTATCGCGCAACCCACGGAGAAAGAGAGCATGGACGGGTGCGGCACCTTCCTTGTTAGGACACATTCTAGAGTATCTATTCTATTGGGGGTTCATACCGGGCCCTCTGCCAAATACAATGTCAAAGCAGTCTTGTAAAGGAAAGGGAAAGCCCATTAGCTGACTGACGGATGCCTCCAATAGCTCCAGTTTGTCCCACACAGCAGGGCTATCAGTTGCTACAGACAGAACACGGGGCATCGCTGTGGGTGGTCGCAGGTGTACATTCGTTGCCAGGAGGCCGGTGTAGCACAGAATACATTGCGGGTGCGCATAGATACTCTGCTCACCGGGGACAAGCTCTCCAAACGTTCGGACGCATCCTTCTCAAATAGCATGTCCACAGTGTAGGGCCCTTACCGGACGTCGCATGATGCAGACAAGGCATATCAGATTACTCCGGATGTGCTGGAATAGCCCCCGGTATGACTAGAGAATATACTGATGTGAGGCTACTGGAGTAATCCGTCTAATCTCCTGCCGATATGTAAGATCCATAACCATAGACCTTATTCTGGAAAGGGTGTTGCGCTGCCTCTGCGGTTGTCGAACAGCACGTCCAACCGCGTCGCTACAGCGATACCGGTAGAAAGTATCGTACACCTCTAACGGGTGAAAGGCTGTAAGATCTGAGATTAGCATTTTACCCAATGCTATGGATGGATGTATACAGACCATGTATACTATGCTTGCAATTATCGAGGACAATACATGAGGCAAGTATTATACAGGCAGACTGGATAGACGTTATGTGTCCCAGCAACCATGCCGCATACATGGCTAATGCAGGTGGTACAGGCGTAGCCAGTCGCGATGAATGCAGAAAGTCAAAGGGTTCCTCCTTGGTTCTGGAAAGGTGATCACATGCATTGCTATGATGGCATATGAGCTCACTTGCCGTGAACAGCCATCTCGTCTCCTTGCGTATGGCCTGTATATCTCCCACCTTCCGGAGCGCTATTTGGATGGGATTCAAGTCCGCGCTGAGGTGGGAGGTTTGGAGAACCTCAAGGGCTGAGCTCCAAGGCTCACCAAGGCCCTCTAACTGAACCATTTCACGGAAATTGCATTCTTCGTTGAGTACAACGACTATCCGTTGCCCATTGAAACGGTGACGTCTGGAGACGTCAATACCACTCATCAGATTCGTGAGCCACCGGGCCAGATCCTGGCTTCTACCCAGGTCCTGCCCGAAGATGCAGATAACGTCCGTAAATGGAACAATCAAGTGCCTAAAGATCTCTCTGATTAGAGAGCTCCCTGGCGACGGCCTCCCCGCTTTGGGCAACCATAGCAATGGCCTCAGCTTTGTATTGTGGCAGGTTGGTTCGGGCAGGGCCCTGGAACCTGGTTGTGCGTTCATACTGAGTGTCCCACAATCGGCGAGAAGGACTGGTGACTGTGCACTACAGCTGGAGGGGGCAAGGTCGAGATGGGTGTCGGCGCAGTTTCCACCGCCTAACGATCTCGACCTTGATGCCCACATCTGCAGTGCCTCAGACATGGTGGAGTCGCCAATGAGAGCCACCAATGATGGGGTTTGGGTAGCGGGATCAGGCAGCAGGTCTGGTCCCAGTAGGGTTTGGAGTCGACTGAACTGCAGGAGGGTCGTGCCATTAACACGAAACCAGGAGGTGTGTGCGCATCCAGACATTTCGTTCTCTATCGCAATACTGGGGCCTTGGTGTTCCTTAAAGCTCGCGACCAGCACCCCTTCTGTGTGAGCTAGTACCTAGTCAATAAAGTAACAAATATAGCAACTAGGCAGCTAGTCCCCTAAGTGCAAACGCAGGCCCAAGGCTCCTAGGGATACCTATAAAGTTGACCACTCCAGGACGTAGCCCCCCGACCTTTGGACATATACTGTGCAGTGCACATACCATGGAGAGACGAAACCGGGACAACAGCTTCAGAAGGCGGAAGTCAGGGCTTTACAAGATGGGATATCAGCTATCGCTACTTGACGCTAAGGTTGCTATTATTATCGAGCGGGGAGGACGATACTCTATATTCCCCTCGGTCAGCGACCAGGAATGGCCTCCACCAATGGCCGAGATTAGGGTATATGATCAGACCCCCTACACAGCTCATGAGAGCTGACAGATAAAGCAATACAAGGGCCAGCCACCTGAGTATAGAACGAGAGACGATGTCAAGCCTAGGATGGCAAGGGATGTTGACATTGGACCTCCACCGAGCCTGAAGGAGTATGGAGTGATATGAATAGAAGGTCTTAGCTTGTATGGCATTAGGATAAAGCACTGGAGTATAAATATATGTCGAATCCAGCTTGAGATAGGTCAGGATTGTGCTAGACCATACATGCAGAATGGACAAGTCATCAAACCGCATTACCCTCTGGCCGATTGCCGAACCACAGCCACTACCCATTACTGAATCTCGGCCACGGGGGCGTTATCCCATAAAGGCCCGTGATGCAGTTCCCAACACAGCCCGATCGCCGTGTACTACCTATAAAGGCATAGTGACGCTAGAGCTGGCAGGCACAGTGGTTATCGCGAGCAGATCTGACAACACTCTAGTCTCGATCAGGATTCTGAGTAACAAGAGGCGGGCAGAGGACATTCCCCCCCAGGCGCACCCCAACATCGTTCACATCTATGAAGCATACATCCTGCACGATGCTACCTACATGGTGTCGGAGGATATGGTACACTCGGTCTCGTTGTCCGAGATCAATGCATGTCCTAAATTGCTGACCGAACTGCAAATAGCTATGGTGGTCGCTGAGGTAGGTGGTCTGCTCCCGCGACGAACTGTGCCTGTTCATCTCTCCCAGGTCCTGAAGGGGATCTGGTTCTTGCATGATAGGCGATTGTTACATGGGTCGATAAAGCTTTGGAATATACTGGTTAGGGGCAACGGGGTGGATGTGGCAATTAAGATAGGTGCGTAGTGTATCCCCGATCTTGCGTGTTCTAAGGATAACAGGGGTAGCGAATCTAGCCTCATGCACGGAAGTACCCCATGGCCCTGGGGAGTGCCTTGAAGATATACGGTGCCTGGGTACCATGATGAGGCATCTTATGGAGAGGGGTGTGGCCATGCACCCAGAACCGACAAAGATACAGAATCCTGGACAATGGTCAGCAGAGGCGATAAACTTCAATGATACCACAGCCTTTGCGACTCCTCGTACACTAGCTGGTGTAAGTATGAGAACACTCCAGTATGGGGCCTCTCTAACATTCCCCATAGCACACCTTTCTGAAGAGGGCCACGCCGATTACAAGTCTGTTGAGCCTGATAGTCCTTTCTACACTAGCGGCAAGACGTTATTGGAAGCCATATACAAAGACTGACCCATGGGATGGGCGAATGTCGCCAGCCAACGTCCAACCTTAGCTAGAGAGCCGCGGGGTTTGCTATCCCTCATCCACTTGGCAACGGATTTGTGTCAGACACGCCAAGGGATATACAGGTAACGGGGGATGATCGATTTGACAACAGGTTAAAAGCGATCAGGTTGTGGACGTCGTAAACCCATATTGTTGTACCAAGTGACTGGTAGGCAGCTAGATACCTGTATTGTACCAGTATGCCTATTCAGAACCAGCGAATTTAATACTTTCGTCCCTACCCGAGTACCGTATGATGAGCCTAATGGGTGGCTGTTCTGCCGTGACCTTTAATCACGTACGAGGTGTGCTTGTGAATGATGACTAACCAGGTTAAGTTCGCCAAGGCCGTGCCAGGGGATACTGTAACTTGTCCTAGGCACTGTATGCAAAGGCTAGAACCACCCCAATGGGCCAGGACGACATCACATTCCCAGAGGGTTGGTCCGGTTTCAAAATCGGTGACGATGATATGGCGACCCGACACAATCAGAAGAAAACTCCCACTGCCTCCAAGTCTCCGCGCATCCCACTCCCCCACAAGGGACTCTCCCGCTTCCCAGCCTCCACACATCCCGCCCCTCCACAAGGGACTCTCCCGCAGTGCGCTCACTTTTCTTCCATGTCCAGTACCCTTCCTCCGGTGATGCCTATAAGCGACGGCTACGAGCGACGATTTCCCGGTCAAAGATATCGGGGAGCGACGATGGATAACAACGACGAAACGGGATGAAAAGCGACGGCGGCAATAACGGGAACTGTAGCGATAAAGACGGAAAACGAGGGTGTCATAGCGTACGAATGGATGGGAGATCGTCATAGTGGGCAAACAGACGAATATCGCGTGAACGAACGGATGATCGCGACAGAATGCCGAGCAGCATTTCCAACAGTCCGTTAACGGCTTGATCACATCCATCACTCACTAGCTATAGCACCAAGCAATCGCACCGACATTAGGGCAGCAAAGAACGCGAAGATGGTATCCAACGCGAGGTGGATCGAGGCCAAGAGGAAGGGGAAATCACCTATGTTTCCGCTAAGGAGATTAGCCGAAGCTCATTCGCTATGGACATCTCTTTCTAACTACTAGTACAATGCGTATCTGATCGCCCATACAACTCACGACTCGTATCCTGACCATATATGTAACGACTCCGAAAGCTCAAGAGAGAAATAACAGCTCTTAACACCCGCATTGACTTGAAGATACACCCCGCTGTGTGCATCTACTCACCCCCCACGCCCCCCTCTAAGCCTGGACGAACGTCGCGGCATCGGGACCCTCTCGCCCTTGCCCACGGACCCAGGCTTACCACCGCCCACCACCACAACCACTTCAAAGGTACCCCCACCCCCCTCAGCTTCAACTCTNGGACACAGGGGCTCGTGCGCAGGTCGCTTACGTCCTGAGCAGGGGCACGACAAAGGCTATTGGGTGAGAGGCATTAAGGTGAGTTTGCTAACAGAGGCACTCAAGTACTTGTACTCGTACCCGTTACTAATCCCTGTTTGTCACCCCCGTCTTTCATCGTGCCCCGGCAGGGGCTATACTCGGACCTATTGCTGTGTGCTAGATACACAAATATCATACCATATACGTTGCAGATCCCTGGTCTCAGGGGCCCTTGGCCGACAACGAGGTGATGATCAAGGGGGGGGGGGCGCGGCGAAGCTATGTGCGATAAGTACTAGCCTTTGCCAGTGCTCAGAGCCAATGTGCCTAGCAACTAGATTAGCCCCTTATCGACCTTCACACCAACGCACACAGATGTGAAATATCAATAGCCAGCCTGTACCCACCGCCCACGCCGTTCCTGACTACCAATGTTGGGACCACGCACCTGGCTACGATTCGATCTTATCAGCGCCGGAAGGTATTACAAGGTATCCAATCACTCCGCTATGGCAACCCACAAGGATCACAGGCGCTTGCTTTCAGTACCGATGTAGCAGCATCAAGTCCCAAAAGATATTCATCGTCTATGCTGTCCGGAGACTACATGGGCCCACCTGGGACGTATATTCCAATATTGCTGGGGCATCCCTTTGGCTGGCCCAACAACTCTTTTTCAACACGACGAAGGACTGGGGGTCTCAAGCGCCCTCACGTTTGGAATGGCAATTGCTGGTAGAGTATGTACCTCACCCCTTATGCACTGTACATGCTTGTGCCTTATCATTGGCTGACCGGGCTTGGTGTGTGTGGGATAGGTACCTGCAGATGAGGCACGATGAGGATGAACCTGATGCCTACGGGCAGAGGCAGATGATGCGCCATATATGGAATATCTACGAAGAGATGAGGACGAGTGGCAGAGGTGTGAGTTGGTGGCTCCCGATAGCACACCACCTCAGGAGGTAGCTGGTCCGTTCAACCTCGAGATCCCTATCGCGTTCGACATGGCAGTCGATAACCGGGTATGCGCCTCACCCCTTATATTCACGCATGTGCCCGATATCTGCTGACAGGGCTTGGCGTGGGGTGGTAGCTACTTGTTGCTACGGGAGATAGACAGAGATGGGCTATGGGAGGATAACGTATGGGAAGATTACCGCCTGGAGACGAGGAGGCTGCGCAGTGCCCGGAATGACCTGTATCGGACATGCAATGGTATGTTGCGTTAGACGGTAACCGGTTCGTCTATTCTATTCTCTATCGCTAGCGCGCCTTCTCCATAAGCATACCCACTGCTAATGCACCTTCCTCTGGCCGTAGCATGAGGCACAGGTTACCTGGTTGAAGCCCGGCTGTGCCGGGCCACGCTGTAGGTTCGCCAGGTTGTGTGAATGGATTGTGGTTGGGCTGGTGGTAATATATTGCAATATTCAACGGGGTCGTGATGAGAGCCGCGTGGTGACGAACAGGGATCNAAGCTACACGTAGGGCCGCAAACGGCAATCGACGGTCGAAGTCGCTAACCGCGGTAAAGGGATACTCCCCTAGCACTGGCGCTACAATACGTCGTATCTTGTAGTCTTGTAGATTACTTAGCAATATGATATTAGACAATAATGGGGACAGACCTACTTCTACTTGTCCCATGCTCGTTAGGGTTGTATTCATAGTCCCTAGGGGGGAATTGAACACGGAGCCCTCGGCTTTCCAGAATCTTTTCGAGTTGCGTGTTAAGCTGCTTGCTGTAATCGCACACCAGTGGTGAAGTAGGGGACGAATCAGCAGTTAGAGTGGGCATGATCGAGTATTGGCCAAGCAGTGTTGTTACAGTCATAACCAACTGTTGGGGTACGTACGGTACCTTTATAGGATTCAGTATGCATTCAGGGGCAAGCACCGTTGCTCCGGTAACGGGTGCTTGGACTTGCATATAGTACTACGGTAGCGTACTATGGTCTACGGTAGCGCAGACGGCCCCTGTTTGTGGGTACCTCCTGTCTGGGGCGAATACTTGGGTGTGTACAAAGGTACGGTAAGTGTGACCATTACCTGTAGAACAGCCAATCTTGGCGTGATTTGGGAGGGGAAAGAACGTCTGACGAACCCTTGGTTGACTGGCCTACGAGCCAATAGGAGCAGGCTCATCAGACCTACCTGGAACACCAGTACTTGTGTACAAAGGTACGGTGAGTGTGACCATTACCTGTAGAACAGCCAATCTTGGTGTGATTTGGGAGGGGAAAGAACGTCTGACGAACCCTTGGTTGACTGGCCTACGAGCCAATAGGAGCAGGCTCGTCAGACCTACCCACAACACCAGTACTCGAGTACATGGGAGTGCGCCTCTGTGTCCTATTTCCAACCTTCTGGCCTCCCGTTAAATCGGCTATCGTGGGCCACCGGGCTAAACCAGAATAGGCTTCGATGGGTCGGTTAGCGGAATATCGTAAAACCTCGATAAGAGTCCTCGGGTACAAGTACTCGTACCGTACTCGTAGACTGGGTATCGGCGGTCAGACCCCTGACCTTCGTAATCCGAAACGTAACACCCCAAGATGGAATAGTGCTTTCCAAGGGCCGTGGCGAATACTGTACCAGGCGGTGACGAACAGGGATCAGTAACACCTTTGGATCGCGAACTCTGGGCCCCCAATCCATATTTCGGATTTAATGAGTCTGCCCCCGGTATCCAGCGAAAAGAACACAAATTGATACTTTATACCTCAACCTCCAGGCAAGAAAGTGGAATCGGTGTCAGTGGCCATCATGTCCGACGCCGTTGCGTTCATCCTCTAGTCCTGTTTTGTAATAGTCAAGGGTGCGGTTGGCGCTCGGCACGGGGGGAGCTATCGTAGAACAGCGGATATTCGAGCGGCGTGTGATATGACGTGGGGCGCAGCAGGAGGGGCTGCCTGGCCCAACTGGGAGGTACTCGTACTCGTCCCAGGCAATGGGTACCCGGAAACAGGGATTAGAAAATACCCTCCTATACTTGGGGTGGAGGTAAATGATGGAACGGACAGCCATTCGAGGTCCCTGTGCCTATGGCCGTTAGAGGGAAAGAATGATTTAATTTGGGAGGTATGATGCTATGAAGGGTAAAAGGCTTTGACATCGCCAACCCCCGTCCATCCCATCACTAACCCGCCTACCCAAGTATGGCAAAACATCTGTGCATGTCTGAGCGCCCATACAAAATGTCATTGTGTTATACCGCCCTGTTACCGGGTACTGTACATATTGCCTGGGACAGGTATCTGGGAGAGGTGGAACGTCAGGCATCTCTAACAACATACCAGTATTTGCTATTAGTGGTGGAGGGATTACGAGTAGACCCACAGGGTCGTCGCTACTCGTAGACGAGAGCCATACGTACACCATTAGGTGTCACTCGTGGGAGATGGGCAAGAGGTGGTACCCTGATACATCTATGTCGAGCGTAAGGGGGCATATCTGACTGCCCCCTTACGACACCTGTGCAATGTGGGACTAGCGCAGTTACTCAGTCTCGTATCCATGAGGCCTAATTACCGCAGAAGCAATATCCGGAGTGATGACACTCGAGGGAGGCGTGAGAGGGGTGCACATTACCACCCTGAGTACACCCATAGGTGTGAGGGGGCATGGTGTGGGGCCTATCTGACTAGACACTCAGGGATGGTGTGTGTGAGAGGTTGGACGGCGAAAGCTCGTACACCAATTTCAAGTGCGGGGCCTATCTTACCAGACACTCAGGGATAGTGTGTGAGAGGTTGGACGGCGACACCTCATGCACCGATTTCAAGTGTGGGGCCTATCTTACCAGACACTCAGGGATGGTGTGTGAGAGGTTGGGGGGCGAGAACTCGTATCGTATACCAATTTCAAGTGTGGGGCCTATCTTATAAGACACTCAGGGATGGTGTGTGAAAGGTTGGACGGCGACGCCTCGTACACCGATTTCAATTGTGGGGCCTATCTTAATAGACACTCAGGGGTGGTATGTGAGAGGTTGGACGGCGAGAACTCATATCGTACACCAATTTCAGGTGCGGGGCCTATCTTACCAGACGCTCATGGATGGTGTGTGAGAGGTTTGACGGCGAGAACTTGAAATCGGTGGGGCCTATCTTACCGGACGCTCAGGGATGGTGTGTGTGAGAGGTTTGACGGCGAGAATTCGTACACCAATTTCAAGTGTGGGGCCTATCTTAACAGACACTCAGGGATAGTGTGTGAGAGGTTTGATGGCGAGAATTCGTACACCAATTTCAAGTGTGGGGCCTATCTTAACAGACACTCAGCAGTGGTATGTGAGAGGTTGGACGGCGAGAACCCATACACCAGTTTCAAGTGTGGGGCCTATCTGACTAGATACTCAAGGATCGTGTGTGACACGGTAGGTGGCGAGTACTAGTACACCAACCTCAAGTGTGAGGCCTATCTATCTAAGGAATTCAGGGATGGTGTGTGGCGAGTGACACCTGCTGCGAGTCTTCATCCTTGGAAGCACCAAATGCACTACTCGGGCGCGCCCCAGTGCCCTATTATGAAGCCCGCGCCAGGGGTATGGTGGTACTCAGGTATAGGTATATGGTGCGGGAGACGTTCCGGCAAGGCGTACGTCGCCGCAGTGTTAGGAAGGCCAAAGGCTCGGACACCTAGGTCGTCAGGCCCTCCTCATGGGGTAGGAAACAGCAATGCGTTTGTTCATAAGGATTCACCCAAGGGCCTCCTGTGGTGCCAACCGGGTAGTACCAGAAATCATAGTCTCAACACCGCATGCCAGCATGCCTATTCCGGCACCTGCCTACTACCGTAGGGCGATCGATAATTACATCTATGATTAGCCGTTGGGCCATTGCTGGGTGGGAGGATCATTTCCCCTGGGGGGCCGCGACGACCACCGGCCAGTGACAAACAGGAGTACAGTACTCGGCAGTGAAGATTGGACTCGCCAAAGGGGAGGTCGCCTAAACTCATACTCTGGAGCACCGCCGGGCAACTATGGTGCACGAGTGCCATAGGCCTATCGCAGGTTTCCCTGAGTCATACGAGTCCCTGGTTCCTTGATTTGAGCCCATTGAGGAAGGGCGGTGGGTTAATGCTGGGGTATACGAGTACATGTTTAGGCTGCCATTGATTAACGTACCGTACTACTGGTAGCATGGTCGTCTGAGAGGTGGCGCTTGTAGTCCGAGGACCGCCCGTTTGCTTCTTCTATGTAGCTGTTTGGTCAATCTACGCTAATCTTTGATGAAGGGGGAGGGTCAGTCGAAAACTCGCCAAGTGGCTGAGGGGACACCATTCCCGGAGTGACCGAGAAGCAACTGGACCAACCGGGGAGGTTCGACAGACTTACCCCTGATATCCGGTACAAGTACAAGTGAACAGGTCGTGAAGGGCTCGGGAGTGGGGCACTGTACCCGTCATAGGCAAGAGGTACAAGTACCCGCAGACAGGGATTAAGGAATATATGGTAAAAGATCTGTGCGGGTCTGAGCGCTGATACAAAATAGACCACCCGTGTTTGTGGGTACTTGCACTTCATGCCTGGGACAAGTATATTGAGAATGTCTTAGGTTGCCTAAATACCCCGCTTTCCCCCGGCTATGTCACAAGGTGAGGCCACGACGCCATGAGACAATTCTCTCTTATCTAGGGTAATACGGTATTGACTATCTTACTACCGTGTACGACCCCCTTTGCCGGACGCTAGAGGTCTGTAACAGATAAGAGAAAAGGGGGGGAGGATGACCGGGCAATAAGAGCCGTCTAGGAGCAGCGACCAACCACAAAGATGCCCTGCAGATCTGATAACGTAGGACTTGTGCTGCCCGAGTAATACCATTTGATCAAATGGGGTTCCCGAATATGCGATGTACTAGTACTATAGGGGTTAGATGTGATTGATATCATACTAGCTCATTTCGCCCACCCAGTTTGCCATCCCCCCAGATAGGAATATCGTAGGGCCAAGCCTAGGTGCTCTCCAGAATCGCGTGCTGCTACCGTATGGGTGTACCCATGTTGCCGAGTGCTAAGTAACTCACGTGATTATTCTACTAACCTTTAGTGTCCACACATGATTTACTCAGCACTCGGCAACCTGAGTAGAGAGCGACCCTGGTGATGTGGGAGTGGCGAGGTCAGGGAACAAGGGTTGGGGGTGCGGAGGTCGATTGGCCGGAGCCACCCAACACTCCCCTTCAGTTGATAAAGTTCGCTAGTGAAAGAATAGGGTTTGGCGTGATTGCGCTGTCGATGGGAACACACGTTCCCGAAGAATAGTCTCATGACGAAAGCCGGGCCGTGACGACAGGGGAAATTGTCAATCTATTTGTTCATGAAACTTTGTCTGTGCATCCCGAGATTTGCCACCTAACTTAATTCATAATACTCTCTAACCGAGATGGCAAATTGTAAAGGCTTTTACGGTGCTCGAGTGCCGCAAAGACTCGGTACATCTACTATCCCCAATCGGCCTCTAATCTCAGCCAAGTCTACAGTACTGTATTGTGGTTTAGCATTCCCATTGGGCATACCCCCAGCCGGCGCGCCAAGTCCCCGACCCCCGATAGTGGATCTATGATACCAAGCTTTTACCGACTAGTACTGGGGGTTGTGGGTAGGTCTGAACTCCCGGCAGTATTTACTATGCGATTTGGCGCCAAGAGTTCGACAGACATTTTTCCAACCCCTAGTACTCGAGTACAGTACACGTGTACTCGGGTACGGTGCCAGAATGATCGCCCCCCCCTCTTTGAGATACTAGTACAATACAGGTACGTCCGGCCCCACACCTCCATCTCCCGGATATAAGTCCCTGGGTTGATACTCAGATCCAGGTACCGTACTCGAGGTCAAGTACGGCACCCGAACCGCTCCCACTCCACTGATTGCACAAGGGCCCTGGACACAGGGGCTCGTGCGCAGGTCGCTTACGTCCTGAGCAGGGGCACGACAAAGGCTATTGGGTGAGAGGCAGGAAGGTGAGTTTGCTAACAGAGGCACTCGAGTACTTGTACTCGTACCCGTTACTAATCCCT
>PYWC01000074.1:907406-943873 GCA_003182015.1 Tuber magnatum | reverse complement strand
TTTCTTTCACCAAGATTTACTAGACCTTTTGTTCCCTCCTTCTCTTTAGCAGCGTTTAACGACTTCCGACCCGTTCAGTGCGCGTCGCCGAAGGCCTTATCCCAACAATGAAAGCAACGTCCTAAGCATGCCGAGCTGTGTCTAACAACTTCTAAACCTCTTGGGGCACACTGATCGGCTACGGTCTGGAATGCGCGCTAGACTGGGTGCTCGTTTCGTAGAATCTGGTGCGATGTCATATAGTACGTGTCTGAGGAGCGAGAATGGGGATGGGCCGGTGGGTTGTGGGCGAGGGGAGATGGGGAGGCAGTAAAATCCTTTTACCCAAGAAACCAGGTGTCGGTTGGCGTCTTGGCAACCTTGGCATCTTGGCGTTTGTCGGGTAAGTATATTAAACCACTATACACTTGTACTACCAAAGAAGCTGCTAGTTTCATACTATATCAGACAAATGAACCCCTGCTCCTTCCTTTGGTAGAGGTACAACAACCGAAAGTTTGTGGGGGATAGTTCGGATCCAAAAGGGATAGAGAATGCATGAAAGAGGCTAGAAATTTAGGGTTAGGGGAAATTTGTGTACCCAAGGTACTTGTGGTAAGCAAAATAATCCGGTTGCCAAGAAGTAGTAGTGCTGCAAATTTCTTGTGTAAAAAGACTTCTTGGCAACCGGATTATTTGCTCACCACAAGTAACGGATGACCCACCACTCCTATCAATGCCACTCCCACTCCCACCACTCCTATCAACATCACTCCCACTCCCACCACTCCCACTCCCACCGCTCCCACTCCTACCACTCTCACCAACAGTTACCAATTTTCTGCCACCGGCACCACACAAGGGAAAAAGAAAAGGCTTCCGCTATGCCGAGTTTGATTTCCCTTCGTCGGGGCCTGTGTGGAGGGTTTCATCCCAGGTTTGCAACGTTCAAACCCAACCGTACCCCCAGCAAAACATGGAGCAGTCTAGAGGCCGTTGGGGGGGGAAATGATAAGGGCGTTTTTGATGCAGTCGTTGTTGCTAGGAGACCCATCAGAACAATTGAGGGTCTCATACCCGACGCCAGAGAAAGCGTCACCCAAGCTGCGAAAGTCGAGAAACTTTTTGTTCGAAAGCAAAATAAAAAAACCCTTGTTGGCAACGCTAGGGGACTCGATCTGGCCAATGATGCTCATCGTCTAGACATCAAGCTTGAGGCACTCGAAAAGAAAATGGCAGAATTGAACATAGCGGACAAGAGTCAAGAAGCACGTTTGGAATTCCTTACCAATTCTAGTGAAAGCTACCGACAAATTCGGTCTCGTTTTCTGGTTTCGTTTAGTAACGAGCACTTCGGACGTACCGAAGAGAAGAAAACAACTATCGAGCAAGGGAATAAGGTGGCTCACTGGGGCGACATACTTTTCGACCGTACCCTTTGTGACAAACCTAACGGTAGTACCAATACAGAAGTGTTCAAGGCCTTATATGGTGTTTTGCCGAAAGACGTCGAACAGATAAGTGAGTGATCTACCCTACCCATAAAATCTCGTCCATAACGAACATGACTAGGCTAACCTATCTACTAGAGCATCACGGGACAATTAATCTTTTGAATACCCACGCCGGCATTCTCAGCTCGAAGTGCAAAATAGCCACCCCGAAATTCTTTGACGCGTTTTCAAATTTTATCTCTCTGTTTGAAAAATCTAAGTTCGACGAGTCCTTTCACGAAAAAAAAACGGGGGTCACCCTTGCCTACGAGGAGTGTCTCGGCTTCGCCGAGAATGAAGTGAAACGAAGGAAGCCGAAAAAACGTTTGTCTAAAAAAGCCAACCCACCCGCAGCCACAGCACAAAGGCCTTAAGAGGCACCACAATTGGCGTGGTTCGTTTCTAGTGGGAAATAAGTGTTTGTTTCTTTCTACCTTCTTCCGCTTGCCGAACTTAAGAAAAGCCTTGCATCGTTCATAGAGTGGCTGCTTTTTTTTTGTTTTCATAATATTATTTTTCTTGATTTGGCTTAGGCACCGCTTTCTAATCATGTCTTGCCTGGTCTCGCGCATTATCCAAAATGAACACACATGGGTTCTTGTTTCATTAGGGGCATTTGCTTGTCTGTCTTTCCCTTCTCTTTTTTTCTTTTCTTTACTTACTCTCTTTCTACCGGGCATGGAAGGGTTTTCCTAAAGGGCTGGTGCTACCCAATTTTCTCACTACTGAGGTATAGGGTGCTTTGGGGGAGGGAGCGTGTGCTGTATATAAAGCTCCAAGCACCCATAATAACAGTATGCTGAATTGTCATGAAATCTTTTCCCCTCGTGATTTTAGGACATTGGTTACGTTTGCTTAAGGCGCTCCACCCGCTGTGAGAAGGGCGCGGGAACCAGCGCGGTTGCGCTAGCGGTTCTTTAGCAACACTTTGGACGCTTCTGGCTAGAGCAGCTACATGCTTAATAAATGCGGTGTTGAGAAGTTCTTCATCGTGGAGCTCTGCGATGACATACCCGTCGATACGGCCGTCCCCGCGGGATTTGAGTTTTTCTCATCCATGTTTCATAGTATCAAGATGTTTGTCAGAGATCGGTATCCAATCAAACGGAATGGCTGGAAGGATCTCAGTACCTTCAAAGAGCGGAATTCTTGGCAGGCGCAGGCCTTTCTGATTGAGAACCGACTCGTATGTGCGAGGTATTTGAATGTTGAGCTTTTGACCCAGTACGGGAATGAGTTTTATTGTCCGGTTACCTTGTCGAGGGTACATGAGGCGACTATGATGGAAGAGTTGAAAAACCTAGGCGAGATCATCAGTGTTGGTGGGGCTGAGGAGTACACCATTGAGCAAGTGGCGCCTGAGGCCGTTGCAATGAATCTAAAGAAGGAGGTGCAAGCAGGGGTCACAGCTATGACCCTGGCGGTGGACGAGGCGACGCCTAAGGAGGTGCACGCGGTCAATGAAGCTCTGGTTCGGGAGATCAGGATCCAAAGGTATCATGACGGATCGGCGAGTTCTGGGCCGGTATTGATGTTGGGAGTTGAGCCTTTGTTTCTGCGGATTTGTGAAGTCATGAATATGCCCTCTGCGACACATCCCACTCCCACCTCCAGCATGATGGAGTCGTCCACTGTCATTTCCGCTGGGATAGTTTCTTCCTCCGTAGGAATAATTCCGGCCATCTGTCCTACGAGTACGATCTCGAATCCCACGGAAACAGCGCCAGCAAGGGACCAACACCGGCGACTCCCCCATGCCAGAGACAAAGAGAGGGAGACGGCATCTAATACTACTTCTGCCAGCGTTAAAGCACCCGGCACAACCTTCCGAGGCCCGAACACCACCACACCCCTTTCCTTCCCCCCCTTCCTCTCCTTCACCCTCCGGATCCCAAGTAATGCACGCTCATTCCCACCCCCACCCTCTCCCCGTGGTGTTAACACCCCAAGAAAGCGAAGCTGAAATTCATAGAATTATTCTAGAAAACACGACCCATCCCAGCATCCTTACTAGCCTCTACAACAAGCTCAATTGCCAATGCCTTCCGGTACCCCACCCTATCGGTGATGGAAAAAGCCGACCCCCGCTACCAGCATTAATAATCGATGGGTTTGAGCATTGGATGCTCATTCAGGTTCTATTAAACCAGATGTAGAATACCAACGTCTAACAGATTTCCTTCAAGCACCAAAGCGCACTGTAATCGATTCAGCTACAAAACGACCCGCAACAATGACCTCAATCCCCAGCTCGGCATTCCCGGCTGCCCCAAAAGACTGAGTTGTCAAGCGTTACGTAGGGCATCTCGAGAGAGCCCTCGAATCTACCGCCGGTCGCGCCGAAGAGATAGAGGAGGTCCCGGACATCGAAGGCCCCCGGAACGAACTCGCATACTTTAGACCAAAGTCCACCGAGACCCAATCGGAAACCCGTAAAACATAAGCAGAGTTAGTAAGCGCGCTGAAAGAACTAGACTGGATAAAGACGAAGCTATCGGCACGTAATTCGAGGGATCTGCACGCAAACGGCTAGCGGAGGAGGACGGAGAGATAGAATCGCTGAAGAAGAGGGGGGTAGAGACGCAAGCTGAACTGGATAGTTCAAGGAACGAAGTGAAGGAATTGAGGAGGTTGAATTCTGCTAGCAGCTGAAGTGTTTCTTCGGTTAGTTCTGCCAGGACACCACCTTACCCTATGGGCGGGGGAGCGGGCATCAGGCTGCCGTACCCTCTTAGCGCCACGCCGGTTTCCCCGCTTGGCCCTAGGACTCCGGCGCCGGGGCAGGTGCCACCGTATTACCGACAGCAGTCTCAACCGTCGACGTGATGTGAGTATGATTACCTTGCAACCGGAGGGGATTGCCTACTTTTTTATTATTGAGAATTGCTTGCGCAAGTTTGTATGTATTGGGTCTATGGCAGATGTCGGGTTGGAACAACCCATTGCCAATTGGGCAAAGCCCGGAAGTATCACTCGGAGGTGGTGGAAAAAAGGTTTAGCCAGTCGGGTCCACTCCCGGCAGCCATAGCACCCTACCCATGGGCCCGGGAGTCACCCCAGCAGTACATATACCATGATAGACCCCCGGGTGTTGGAGACCTCGAAGCTTGCTACAACTGATGCACATTGTGATAACAGCAGTACCTTTCTCTAACTCTGCGTTTTTATTGCTAAGAGCATTCCCTTTTTTCCTTTGATTCGCAGCTGCCTCGAGTATCATGCTGACAAAATTTTAGAAAAAACTTTCGGAGATTCTTACTGTACAAGTATACAAGTACAAGGTCCGGCATGATACCGTGGCGCCTACCAACCCTGGACGCTAACCAATAATAGCTGATAGACCGCCAGGTGAGTATATTAGACCACTATACTCACCCGACAAACGCCAAGACCTGCACCGCCACCCCGTCGAGGTTTAAACGAGAAAACCTTTCATACCATGTGCTTGGTGGTAGATCCTTTCGTACCTCTATCCGGAAGGGTTTCAGGTTTACCCCATCCATCCATCCTCCCTCCCTCCGTATTACCTCATCACGCACCCACCCATCCCCATTCTCACTCCGTTGAATACGATAAACACATGGCAAAGACTCTGACAGCAGTACACCACCGCACAATAGGATTTCTTTGTAATGGAGAAAGATCTCCGTCCGCACGTCTCCCGCTCTCTCATTCCGATTCTCGCGCTAATATAAGAAAGACATGTTTCTCAATGAACTCTTCCGCCTTCCTAGCCCCCACGCGTCACGCTCCCCTACAAAGGACTCTCCCACTACTTCCCAGCCTCCGCCATCCTTCCAGCCGCGTCCATCCCCATGATCTTTCCCACAGCCACGAACGGATGATGACTTCCGTGCGACGGCTGCGAGCGAACGGGCGACAAAAGTAATGATAACGGGAATCGGAACAGGAACGGTTGCGATACCAACGGGCGACAACTCACGAGCAGGCGACAGAGGATATCGTACGAGCGGCCGATAGCATGCGTGCGGATGGGCAATAGCGATACCAACGAGAGGGCAATAGCGATTGCATGCTAAGCAGCATTTGCAACAACTCCAACGCTCGGGTCACAATCGCCGGGGCCTCACGACAAGGAGAGTCAGGAATCAGCACAAATGCAGGTGCGGTTTGGACTGTGATGTGGTGGTAGTTGCAGAGCCAAAGGGTTCGGGGAATGAATACTCGGGCATCATGGTGAATACAACTATTCTCGTATAGGCCAGCTTTCTCTACACATCACTCAGGCGTTATGGAGCGTGGTTATAACAAGCATGTCTGCGAAGGATCCAGCCAGTAGTGCGATAAAATACATCTACGCAATGGTGAGCCTTTCCGTCCTCTGCTTGTACCCACCAACCCACCACCCATTTACACTCCTGCATACTGTCATAAAAACTGACGATACTGTTTACCTGTGGTAGTATTAGTTTGCAGTTCCGGCGCTGGTATACGTGACCCCGGTTTCAGAGGACATAAATGTTTGCGCACCCGTACTTGGTTATTGGGGTTAATATTTGTTTCCTCTGTTCTTACGCCCAAGGGGAAATTCACTGGAAGTGGATTCTCTGGTTCGCGGCCTTCTGTCGCTGGCTACACTAACGGCAGGATCTCAGGTGGGGAGGGGAGGAGAAGGGCGAAAGGTTTGGGTCAAGAGGGGGGTGGATGTACATTGAGCCGGTGGGAGCCCTGAAGCATGTACGATGGACCAAGCAGCCATCGGACTCGGTGCGATTCTGTGGTATACACCCCTTCTCCCTTGTCACCCTGCACGCCATTCATTCCTCAGTTCCATTCTGTAGGTGATACTGTTGACCTAAAAGCTCAGCATCTGTTAGCCTACAATGGCTGCCCCATCTGATGGCAGACGACCAATTTGCGCCTCTGTTTATGCATCAGTGGGATGTCCGGTGACGGATGATGAGCGGTACAAAACACAGAGCTGAGATCATCGAACTAAATCACAGTGCAGGTACAGGACACTTCGACACTACGAGTAGGGGACCAAGAGTGGAAAGCACCGTAGTGGATTTAGTAGCCGTCGGACATGGTGTGATTCTGTGTTATACACCCCCCCCCCTCACCCTGCATACTATTCATTCCTCAGTTCCAATTTTTTCTCATTAAATTGATGCAGGTTTTTTTTGGCTTGAAACTACTACTGCCGCGGGCTATGCCGCCTGGTATTTCCGCCAACACAGTGTCTCCCCGTTCCAAGACCTAGCCCGGCAGGACATAGCGTTGAGAAAACCACCAAGGATGCCTTTAGTTCTAACCACAAATATGCCCTTATTAATAAAGACCTGGATGAGGACAATGGCGACAGCAGATTCTCCTTCCATCATGGACGAAGTGGAAGTGTGACTAGCTACAATACTAGTTACAATGCTCACCCCGATAACCCTATTCCTTCCACCAGATGCTCGCCTTCAATTCTTGACCACAAATCCTCCGCTTCTGAATGCCTCGTGAATACAGTCCACAACAATTGAGGACTCCTTCATCCATTTCTCTTTCCCTTGTTCCATATTCTCAAACAATGCTAGAAATTTATGTGTATGAGTAAAAACACCCCCCTCATATCGGACCATTTTCCACTCTTCCCCGGTGGTAACAAAACCATATACCACGCCTCCGCCATTATTTTCTCCAATATCCTTCATTGCCAGCAAACATTGCCTCATGGCCTCCCCAACCGAGGACTTTTTTGCTTCCAGCACAAAAACTAACTTCCGGCTCCCCACCCCGATCATGTCCACCACAACAAATTCCTGATAACCCCCAGTCTCAGAGTCTACAGAAATTATTTCTTTCTCCCTTTGTAGGTAAAGATCACGTCCCGTCTGCCGTCTGAAGGCCGTGAGTATAGGTAGAATTATAAGCAGAACCAAGTCGTTGATGTTGGCTTCTTTGAAATCTTCGGTGAACTCCGTGGGATACCCTTCACCTTCCACAAATTCGATAATACGGTTGTAAACAGTTTCCTTGGTTTCCTTGATTTGGGTTTCCCCGAGACCGCCAATCGCGGGAGTGGCCTCTGCCAGCATGCGGCTAACCGGAATGGCTTGCTTTTCAAATCTGTGGAGAAAGCCAAGTCTCTTCTCGGCCTCATCCATGGTAACCTTCGAGTATGCAGTCTTATACTTCCCGTTGGTAATTAGTTTCTTTTGCTGAATGTTATCATGTAGTTAGAATGGTTTCGGGCTATTGAAACTCCAAGCTTACCAGAACAGTGTTCATCGTCCTAGAAGCATAGTGGACTTGAGGGCGGTAATGGTAACTGCCTGCGGACTTAAGTACCAGCTTGGTGGCAAGTCTGAACATGGTCGGCTAGTGTTCACCCCTTGTGATTTAGTAAGTCAGACTCTAATAGATAATATGACATCGAATAGGTTCACCTTGTTGGTAGTATACCGTTGCAGTAGGCTGTTTGGTCGTGGTAGTTGTATTCTGAGGAGCGAGAATGGGGATGGGAGGGTGGGTTGTGGGTGAGGAGAGGAGAGGGAGAGGGAGGCAGGATATATGGGTATCCCTTCGTTTGTTCCCGAATTTCACAGCTTTTTAGTATGCGCCCGGCGTTGTGATCAACAACAACTATCCTAGATCTAGCTAAGATATGACATCAACACTAGTAGGAATAGGTCATGGTAGGTCACAATTTAATAGCAACGAAATCTGTAGATTCGCCTGTTGATTGATGAGAACAATTTCAACCTCAATGGCCACTATGTAAGCAAACACCAATCAGTATTATGATAGTGAGGAAGATAAGATTCAGTTTTCTCCACTAGAGTCATATATTGATTCAAGTCGAGCTGACCATGAGGAAGAGCCAGAGGAAGCAGAAGAGCCAGAGGTAGAGGAGGTGGCAGGGATGAGAGCAGCAGAAGGTATAGAAGTGGAAGAAGAAGAGACAATTAGAGTAGTGGAGGCAAGTATCGAGGAGGAAGAAGTTGAAAATGATAATACTCAGAATATAAGAGGATAGCAAGGAAGTGGTTACCAACGTCAAAGAGGAGTCAGAGGAGGAAGGCTTCTGAACCTGCTACTAGTACCACGATTTAATCTGTTCATCCACACTACTGCCCAGCATGAGCAGCATACCTGCTATGCTATTGGATTTGATATAAACAGCGGAGTCTTAGCATATTTCGAGCTGTTCTTTGACACTGCTGTTTTTGAACAATTGGCATTAAATACCAATTCATATGCAATTTTCCAGCATGCTGGGGACCTCAGACATTGCAGATAGACAGCTATATCAGCAGCGGAATTGAGAATCTTTATTGGCATTATTACTTATATGGGTGTTTTTCCTTCAGCTCAGGTGTCCGACTACGGGAGACATGATAGCAATTATCTATTCCACCGTATCGGTCTTTATATTTCTCGAAATCGCTTCCAACAACTGAAACGCTTCTTTCACATCTCCCCACCCTATGACTCTCTACCTCAGTCACAATGGTACCAAAAATTCCAGCCTTTAGCATCAACTCTGTCAGCCCACTTTCAGTCATATCTCCTTCCAGCGAGTGATTTCGTGGTAGATGAAATGATGATTTGCTTTACCAGTCATTCAGGTCATACTACGCAAATTCGGGGAAAACCAATTCCCTGAGGCTACAAGGTTCTGGCACTTTGTGATCATGGATATACCTATATATTCTTATTTACAAGTAATACATAGTCCTTTGCCAAGCTAAATCCTGATCTGTACCCCGGCCCCCTATGATTGAGTCCAACTTCAAAGGCTATTTATCAACCTGCCACCTCATGTTCCTCAGATCAATTCAGCTTCACCATTTATATAGACAACTATTTTACAAATATTCCACTCCTCACAGCATTAAGAGAGAGGAAAATTGGTGCATGTGGCACAGCCAGATCTACCTCAGTAGGGTATCCAGCAGTTTTTAAGTTTGGAAAAAATAAAAAACTACTGTTTCAATTAAATACAATTTCTGGAGTTGTATGCCGAGAGGTATTGGTATGCATCTGGCAGGATAATAACCTTGCTCAGTTTATGAGTATGGTTTATCAGATCACCAATAAACCATCGAATTTTCTTCTAAAAAAGCAACGACATCCCCAGATCACAAATGCCAATATTACAAATATTGAAGCTTTCTTTAGCGATCACGCAATAGGTATATATTATGCTATACACTCTTTGGTTAAGTGCTCAGCGTAGTCTTTGTATTACAGTCTCTATGCCAACACCCAAATTGGCTATCGATTACAACAATAAAACGAATTCAGTAGATATCACGGACCAATATGGAAGCTACTATTCTACGTAGTTAAGAGTTACTCACATTTGGATGCTGGTCTTTTTCTGGCTACTTGGTACAACAGTAATCAATTCGTGGATATTAGCTAAATGCCCCTCCCCTCAATCAGCTACCGGTACACAAAGCTTTCTTCACAACCATTGAAAATTTCGGATCCAGCTTGCCCACAGCCTTGCTGCTAGTGGCTGTATGTTACTAAATTGGACCCGTGCAGCTCAGCCCAATGAGCTTTCTGCCTCCTTACCTGCAGTGCGAGCAAATGATCGGCACTGTCCCAGTATCACTCGAGTAGAAAACAATTCTCTTGGAGACGGTCTGATTCGTTTCTCCTCCTTCCACTTCTAATTCAATGTATCAGTTAAGCGTTAACAGGATTAATATTCTAGGATATGTTATAAAGAATACACAGGTGCCATCGATACGAAAGCTTCCGGGGGCCTATCGGTTAGTTCGAGATCCAAAGAAAAAGCAGTTTCAATGCTTTTTCTGTCGTTGTACTCACTCAGAAGTCAGAAGAATTTCCAATACCATTCATGAAACTTGAAGTTTCCGACATAAAAGAAGTGACTTTACTGCTTTTATTTGTTTTCTTTGCTCTGTTCCACTTTGTGCCGAGACTTGCTTCAATTTGTTTCATGAGTTCAAGGCATTTGGGTTTCACCCTATCTTCACCTTTCTTATTTTGTATTTTCTTACCTACTTGTATGGTGAAACTGTAGCCAGACACTTCATATAAGAATCTGCATTCTAAATTCCTTCCATGAACCCAGTTGCAGATGTACCCTATTGAGGACCCATTTAATTCTCAAATATTCTCCTTCTGACTATACTAGCAAGTCCCACCCCTCTATATGGTAGATCATTTCTTTTTTGAAAGTGGCCTTTGTCTAGTGCTACACTATCCTTGGGTACAGACTTTTAGTTCAAACCATGAAATCAAATGAAGGGATAGGTTGATATCATAGCATTTGTCAGGTGAGCATAGTGGTCTAATATACTCATCTGGCAGTTTGTTATCTACTATTGGTTCGCATCCAGGGTTAGCAGATGCCAGATACAACCTAGCACTTAGGTTGTTTATTCTGGGTTAGCACCTGGATTACATAAGCTACATAGTAGAGTGGGGTGTTAGTGCAGTAACAAGAACTCGCCTTTGGCTACCTTACACCAAAAACAGCCATTTTCAGATACTCATAGCTTAGGACTGCTTGGGTGAGGAATTCCAAGAAGTTGTAACAAGCATGACAATGCCTATTTCTTACTATAAGTAAAATACCAAGCAAAGATACAATTTTAATAGGCTCTAGGAGGACCAGCAGAGTATAGGTCAACAGGATATGAGGTATTTATCTCGATCTATGTAAAATAGCTAAAGACCCCCAAAACAAAATGAACTCCAAGAAAACATGTATGGCAGATAAAATATAATTCTATGAAGATTGGCTGGACATGGTAGGGAGTTGAACAGGATATGGGGAGTGCAAGTTACTATAGGGGACTGCAACAGAGGACAGCCAGGGATAGCTGGGGACCACACGAGTGATGTCTTATGATAGGTAAAATATTTCCTAGCAAGGTGTATTTCAACTGAGCAACTACCAGAGGCCTAAGTGTAGCAACTTCAAGTTACAAGAAAAAGAACTGGAACACAGGCATGACGACTGCTGTTTTCTGGAAGATTGAAATAGCAACAACAAAAATCGATCGCGATAACACGAAGAACTAATTAGAGGACCTGCACTGAACACTGTGATAGCAGAGTGAAGTCTTCAGAGTAGGTGCTTCCCTGGACAATGTGGACAAAGAGAAAGTCAAAGAGGAGGGAGGGGGACAGACACGGAAAAAAAGAAGATGAACGGAAAGAAGGGAAAGGTGGCAAGAGGGGATTGGAGGAGAATAAAGAAGAAGGTGGGAGGGGGGAAAAAGTGGGTTTGGAGGAGAGGGAAAAAAGGGAGGGGGAAAGGAAAGGGATTGGAGGAGAAAGGAGGTGTAGGAAATGCAAGAAAGGGGATGGGTGGAGAAAAAAAGTATGATGCAAGGGACCTAGGAGAGGGGAAAAATGTGGAAAATACAAGAATAGGGGATAGCAAGAATGCAGGAGGAGAGGGAAAAAGACAAAAGAGAGAAGAGGGGGATTTGAAAGAGGAATGTTGGGGAATGTAGAGGTGGAAGAGGAGAGATGAGAAGGAAAAATGAAAAAGAAAAGGGAGGAGGGAAGGAAGAGGAAGGAGGAAATAGAGTGAAGAGGAATCAAAGGAGGGCTGATGGCAGGACAGGCATACAGAATCAGGAAGGATTTTGAGAATTGGAGGAAAACAGTGGGAAAGAAAAAGGAGATCTTTGGGATAGGGGAAGTGGAAGCGAGGACATATAAGTTGGACATAGAGGGGTGGAGCAGGACTGGAGGATTGGGGGGATTGGAAGTATTGGTAAAATGAATGGGAAAAGAAAAGGGAAAAGGGTTGGATGATGTAGAACTGGTAGAAGGAGGAAGAATATATGGGAAAGTGTGGAAGGAAGGAAGGGGGGAAGGCAAGGAGGAAGGAAGAATGAGGGGGGGGAAAAGGAGTGGGAGAGGGAGAGGGAAAAGGAAATGAGGATTGAAAGAGAGAGGAGGATGGGAAATTGTTTTGAAGTAGTGATGGACTCACAGAATGATGTGGAGGGGGAATGTGAGAAAAAGGATTTGGAGAAGGAATTGGAATTGCAAGAGGGAACAATTAAGAAGATAGACAAAAGAGGATTGAGGTTGAAGATCACAGTGCAGGAGAAGGAGGATCTGAGAAAGCTAGAGGAAGTAGGAACAGAGAGATGGCACAAGGTTATGGGAGGGGAAGTGAAGGAAACAAAGAGGGTGGACCAGTGGGTGGGCTTGGTCTTACTGGGAATTGATGTTTATGAATGGGAAGAGAAATTGAAGGAGGTAAGGGAAGGGATAGGGAAAGAGAATGGTAGGAAGTTGATGAAAGAGGTTACATAGCTATACATACCGGAGAGAATAAGGAGTATGGGAATAAGGATGATGGGAGTGGTATTCCGTGTAGCACAGGAAAGTGAACAACAGGGGATATTGGAAAAGGGAATAACATGGCAAGGAACAAAGACAGAAGTGAAGGGATTCATGGATTAGAGACAGATACAATAATGTACATAATGTGTAACGACCGAGCACACATGAGCTATGGCAGTCGGAACCTACACCCATACAGGTAGCCGGGAGGTGAACTGGTAGGGATGGGCAGGCAAGCAAGTACTTGACCTACGGAGACCCAATGGCCCGGGCTCCGAGAATGAACAGAATTAGCTGGCCAGGTAGTTAGGTACCACCGTACACCCGGGTGAGGTGTTAGCATACTTAGGAACTTCTGAAGGGGTGGTTGCTCAGCTAGGCCGGGTAACTGGAGACAGGTCAGAATTGTCTATTGCTGGCGACAGGATAGACAGGGTAACAGGGAAAAGTTATCTTGTCTGCTGGACAAGGATACCCTACCCTCTGGATCAGGTTACCCCGCCCAAAGTCCTGAGTTACCCTAGCTTTCAATACGAAGTCTCGCGGGGAGTTCGGGAAAAATGACCGGAATGTTTGTCCTGCGAAGCCACACATAATACTGGAATCTGGGGTTCTGGGAGAAGCTATTGGGCGAGCTAGGCAGATCCACAGAACCTGTAAATTGGCAATGTTATTCCTATCATACCCCTACAGCCCCGCCTTAAGCCCTGGACATCATGGGCGAATGGTTGCGTAGTTGTGTGGAGTCTAGCAAAGTGGAATTTTTGGAGACCTGCTTTCAACACCGTATACGTCGCTGCCGTCCAGTCGACCGTAAGCTGCTCGCAGGATATAAGGAGGCATAGGGTGGAACGTAGGGTACCTCCTCCAAGTTGTTTGGAGTAAAACGAACCACACCCAACAGAGTTAACGGGAGTTAATGGTAGGGGTCACAAAGGCAGTCCAAGGTGGTGCCAGGGCAGCTGGCAGAGCTTGACACCTACCAAGCCCGAAAGTGTCCCAACGTCATAGGCTCTGCAAGGGACATGCAGAGACACTACAAGCATGATTCTTACTACAGGTAAGGTGGGTCTGAGGTAGTGCTCATGTGTAGCGCCCATTGGACCCCTCCCGATCACCGTCCCCTGCGGAAGACACCGGGAGTCCCAAGAACCGTAAATCATAGATAGATAAACCACTCATGGTAGCTTCTGGGGGCAAGTAGATATCAATGCACATGGGAAAGGTGTCATAGATAGTCTAGTTCATGCGGCATCTTGACTGGTAGTCACTAACAAGACACCAATGTACAGAGGTTTTTACTCCTGCGGGCAAAATGGGATTGCACCATAGAAACGATAAGTGCACAAGATAAACGCCAACCAGAGTGTGTTGACACATGCATGCCCAAAGGGTGTGCCAGGAGCTATCTCGGACCGCTCTTAGCCGAGAAGGGTGTGATCAAATAGTTGGAGTAAACTGATGGGGGTATTTCTGGCATAAGATGAAACTACCTGAAAGTCTATACGAGAACTCTCCTACTCCCACAAGCAATCCTCTCGAGACCTTAATTGAGTGTAGCATCAGGCTTAACGATATTAAGTTTTACGGTTTACTTTACTCTTACATTTCTGTAAACTTTTGCCGATACGTTTGAAGTTGTTCGGTACGGTCGCAACCTTGGGATCCGTCTTCCTAGGGGTGCCCCCATTACAGTATATCATTACGCGAGCTCCTCACTTAACTCCTCTCCTGATTAATTATTTTCAACCTTCGGCACTGACCTTGCATGAACACTGGGAACCCTCTCTAGAACAAGTAGCCCGGGGTGGAAAGCGCAATGGCTAGTACCGAACCTCGATCCAGAATGGAATCCAACCTGGATTCAGACCTTGATCTTGGCGAACATGCCGCCAACATATTTTGCGCGTCGGCTTTTGCGGATGCTCTAGGCATTGACTGGGATAGTCAGCAGTTGCTTCTGGACGTTGCCCCTATTCAGTTACCTAGTAAGTGCCTTTACCTCATGAATACGGGCCCTCGCGCTGTGGTGCTCTCATTTTTCCAAGACCCTACCCTTGTCGACAACATGACCCCTCCTGCACCCCAAGGGGTACTATTTAGCAAGTTCTCAGGTGAGTTCGTCGCACCTTACATCGTCTGGGAGGTATCCAAGTCAATTGAGGAAGCGAAGCGGGAACGAAGGAACTGGAACCCCCAACAGCATGTGGTGTTCTGGAAACAGATCACTATGACAGTGGCGGGATGGATGAAAGCGCAGCAGAAGGCATACCGGTGGATGATAAGGGATCAGCACACATTGAGGACTCCTATGACTGCATTGGAAAAGGCTTTCGAAGGAGGGTATAGTATTGATGCTGAGAATGATGTACTGACGTTAGAGGCTGCGCCTCCACTCCCACTGGTCCATACCAAGCCTGAGAACTTCGGCATGGAATTGGCCATGAGAGCCAGAGATGACCAATGGAGGTCGTACCTGAGCCCAATCGCTTTATGCATCTTGGAAAGCCTGAAAGGTGACGGCTACAGTTATACTTCCTTCTTCTCAAGGGCATCTACAGGCTCTCTGTCTGTCGCTCGCTCAGTCGCCCATGGTCGTTCAGGCAGCCCAACAGTGGGGCCAACTGATGGACGTCAAGTAAGGAAAAGGATGTCCAAACCGAAGGGTATCACGGCACCAGATACTCCTGACCCAACACCTGGTCTGACCCCTCGCCCTATCATTCTGCCTACAACACCGTCGGTTGCAACTCCTGTACCTCCTATAGCCGCCCCAAGACCCACTCCTCTCCAAGTTCCCCTGCCAGTCCCTAGTTCTGACCCGTCTCCTACCACCCCTTTCCTACCCCTAGCTTCGGCCCTACTGGGATTCTGGTTGATGTGTGCCGTGTCACGTGGGTTCTTTGAACAGGTATGGCGCCACCAAGAGCTAGCACCTGAGGCTCTATCGCAAGAGACCCCTATCCCTGGGCCAGCAACACATGCTCATCGGGTTCCTTGGACACCGGTCATCCCCACGGCACCCTTAAAGCCTAGTCTTCCTGCCAGTCTCCCTACCATCACAAGTGGCGATTCAGACTGACAAGACGAGTTCTGTCTGTCAGGCTGTAAGTTGGAAGAGAACGGGATGGGGTGGATTCATTACCACTCCTATGGGTGTAGGAAGGGACCACGGACCCTGGTGAGGCGTAGAAGGAGGCAGAAAGAAGGAGATAGATGACTGACATGAGGGTACTGTGGGTCATGGAGGCACGCTGGCCCCCTGATGCAACCCGTCAGTTGTCCAGAGTTGCAGTCTTTTCTGCAGATAACACAGGCGGCGCCCAACCCAACCCCTGGGAGTGGGCGACGCCCTGTTCCACCACTGGTGTCAGGACCATCAGGGGCAAACCTCCCAGAGGTTGGTAACCAGGATGGCCAGGAGAAAGAGTTTGATTGGTACGATAGACTGAGGGAATCCCAAGGCGGGAATACTGGAGGTAGTGGCGACGGAAATGCACAACTCGGAGGTGGTATGGCAGGAGCAGGAGGAGAGCCAGGGGACTCTGACCAGGACAGCTTGGATAATGATGATGATGGAGATTCTCTCCCAGATTTGACCCCCTTCCTTGGTGCTTGCAAGCATGACTGGAGTAACAAGAAGAAACGAGGGTGAAAGCGTCAGGCCAAGAGGCTAGCAAGAGCCCAGAGGGGTACTGGTTCGGCTTCTCGGCCTACACCAAGGCACTGGCAGAAGAAGCCGGAGAAGCTGCGTAGTATCCCTCCATTCAAGGGCTAAGTTACAGAACTTGCGAGCTTCTTGACCCTGGCAGAGGTCAAATTTGAATACTTTACGGATTGCAAGTTAACCGACATGGATGAGGTAAATCTGGGAATCACGCTTCTTGAAGACTCCGCCCGGGCATTGTATCTGGGGTTGGAGGGGCATATTAACAAGGAAGCCGCCAAGCGTACTGGCGTCCCTGTAAAAGACTGCAACCCCTTACGGACATGGAAAGGGTTCCGAGAACGGCTGGAACGAAGTTTTGGCTGAGACCGGGCCGAGCGAGATCGATCCCTTCTCGAGTGGCGAGACCTTGTGATGAAGCCCTATCACATCGATGAGTACCTGGATAAGATAATTGATTATATGTATAAGCTTAGCGATATGGATCCAGTGCCGGTATGAGACAAGGTTCGATCAGGCAGCACACAAGAGGTTCGGAACGCCTGGGCACTTAAGGAGACACATCCAACCAACCTGAAGGACTACCTTGATCTTTTCCTGAAAGTCAGGGACATGCTGGAGGAGAACAACTAGTTCCGTAACCGTGTCATCCACCCAGCCCCTCGGTCTCAGCCTTCAGATAAGCAGGAGGATAGGTACTGGACATCTGGCAGGTTCAAGAAGCGGGAAAAAGGTTCGGGCAGACAGCACCAGAGCTCAGCCAAACTAACTTTGTTCAACTCGGGGCAATAGGCAAAGGCGGTGACTTTTGAGTATGCAATAGGGTATAAGAAAATCCCGTCGACCTTGACTGAAGGCCAGAGGTAGTACAACCGGTGCACCAAGTGCGGGCAAATGGGTCACTTTTGGAGAAAGTGTACCACGACGGCCCCAGTCTTTAGTTCATCAAAACAGGTTCGTGGATTGAAACGGTCAGCCTCGGTAAGCGAGCCCACAGGAATGGACAAGCGACTAAAGTGCATTGAAGCACCTGCTCCGCCTTCCTCATCAAAGATACTTGAAGTCCGGCAGGCATCACTACAGATCATGGAGGTTGATACTGATAGCTTGGAATAGGTAAGAACCCATTCTGCTTAAGGTGTAATCTTATTAACCCTCAGCCACAGACCCTGCAGGGATAGATGGACAGGAGTCACAGAGGTGGCTTCAGAGATGGGTAAGTACCCCTCTACTGCATAAATGACCCTGACACTGACTACACCCAGGTGGTGTAGGCAGGTAGATGTTGCGGGCCGTGCGCGGTGGGCTGGGCTATCGCTCCTTTGTTGGGTTTCTGGTTTTTTCCTTTGTTTTAGTTATATGTATTTCTTTGAGAATTTCCTTAGCTGGATGGGCAAGTCATAGGACACTATTCCGGTTGAGGCTGGGTGAGGTCTTGCTAGAGGAGACGCTCGACATTGGGGAAGCAAGGGTGCTGCGCTTGGAACCGGTCCGATAGTGGAGTTCTACCCACCTCAGGGAAAATTGTTTTGTTGAGTACAGGCGGAACTGGTTCAGGCTGGACTTGATCAAACAAACGGTGCTATTTTCAAGTTTACCGGAGGAGGGTTCAGTACCCAAAATCATGGTGGCGTGATAGCAAACACCATAGTTATTGATAAAAGGCGAATCCCAATCCCTTAACGTTTACTGACCTGTTGTGGCCGCCCTGGTGTCGAAAGGCAAGAGACTGGAAGGATTCACGAAGCCAAGATAACAAGTCCCGAGGATAGGCAAGGAGGCAGAAGCGTGACAACTTGCCTCATCATACCAAGTCTATCCACCTGCGTGTCAAGTTAGACTGGAAGATAGGAGCTGGACAGGTAAGGGCGGAAGCGCTCCTGGTACTCGATAGTGGAGCTACAGGGCCACTGCTTAGTAGCTGATCGGTTGAGCAGAGTCAGGCACCTTGTGTACGATGAAAGGTACAGGTGCCGATAAGCGACGCGAGTGGTAATCAGATTCCTGGGTCAGGTCTACACTATACCAAGTCATTGGAGATGAGGATAGGTGACCACCATAATGAGATGGGCTTTGAAGTCGTGGATATGCCCGACACTAAGGTGGATGGGTACTCACCTATGTGTTGGTTGAAGGACCATAACCCCAACATAGATTGGAAGACAGGATCACAAATCTGGCGCGCAGATTTCTGCAAGCCTAACTGCCTGGCAGAGAAGGGGCGGTTAGTGTTCATGACCGATGAAGAGTTACTAGCCAAAAGTCCTAGTAATGTGTACCTATTGGGAATTGTACAATTCTCCGATGAGGAAGGTGCCGACATTAGAGTTAAGCTACCCCCCAAGTATAAGGACTATGGGGATCTCTTTAGTCAAGAACCGATTGAGGTACTAGCGGAGCACGCGAAGTATGACCGTACGATTGAGTTGCAACCTGGAACTCAACCTCTTTTTGGGCCTATTTATCTGCTATCGGAAAAGGAGCTTAAGGCACTTGGGGAATATCTCAATAACATGCTGTGAACGGGAAAGCTGCGGCGATCCAGTTCCTCGGCAGCAGCCCCTATCCTCTTCCTGCCAAAACCAGATGGTGCATTAAGACTTGTACTAGATTACCAAGGCCTGAACAAAATCACGGTGAAGAGTAAGTATCCTCTACCCTGGCTGAATGAACTGCGTGATAGGTTAGGAAAAGCTATTGTGTTCACTAAGTTGGACTTGAAGAATGGCTACTACCCTCTGAGGATGGCGGAAGGTGAGGATGTAACGACCCAGCATACGTGAGCTATGGCAGCCGGAATCTACACCCATACAGGTAGCCTGGAGGCGAACTGGTAGGAACCGGCAGGCAAGTGAGTACTTGACCTACGGAGACCCGATGGCCCGGGCTCCGAGATGAGCAGACTTAGTGGACACAAGTATTTAGGTACATGGCTACGCCCAAGATTGGTGTCAGCGTACTTAGGGACCTATGAAGGGCCAATACACAGCTAGGCTGGGTAACTAGAGAAAGGCCGAGTGTGTCTATCCCCGGAAGTGGGATAGATAGGGTAACAGGAGAAAATCCACTTGTCCACCGGACAAGATTACCCTACCCTCAGAACAGGGTTACCCTGCCTTGAGGCTTGGATTACCCTGTTCAAGGACCTGAGTTACCCTACCTGCCAATACGAAGTCCCTCGGGGAGTTTGGGAAAAATGACTGGAATGTTTGTCACACGAAGCCATGCATAATACTGGAATCTGGGGTTCCGGGAGATGCTATTGGGCGAGCTACGCAGCTACGAAGAAGCTGTAAATTGAAGACATTATTCCTATCATGCCCCTCCGGCCCCGCCTTGAGGCCCGGACGTCATGGGCAAACGGTTGTGTAGTTGTGTGCAGTCTAGCAAAGGAGGATCTTTGGAGACCCGCTTGCAACACCGTATACGTTGCTGCCGTCCGGTCGACCGTAAGCTGTTCGCAGGATATATAAGGGGGCATAGGGTGGAAGGTGGAGTACCTCCTCCAAGTTGTTCGGAGTAAAACGGACCAAAACTGACGGAGTTAACGGGAGTTAACCGTGGGGGTCCCGAAGGTAGTCCCGGGTGGTGCCGGGACGACTGGGAACGTTTTGCACCTACCACGCCCAAGGATGTCCCCAACGCCATAGGCTCTGAGAGGGAAGTGCAGAGACACTAAAAGCATGATTCCTACCGCAGGTAAGGTGTATCCGAGGTAGTGGTCGTGGGTAGCGCCCATTGGATCACTCCTGGACCACCGTACCCTGCGGAAGACACCGGAAGCCCGAGACTCGTAAATAGTAGATAGATAAACCGCTCACGGTAGCTTCCGGCGTCAAGAAGAAATCAACGCGCATGGGAAGGGTGTCATAGATAGTCTAGTTCAGCAAGGGGTCTTGACAGTTAGCCACTGGCAAGTCCCCGATGCGCAGAGGTTTTCACTCCGGCGGGCAGAATGGAAATGCGCCGCAGAAACGATATGCACATATGGTGAACGCCGACTAGAGCGGGTCGACACATACATGCCCGAAGGGGGTGTCAGGAGACGTGTCGGACCGCCCTTAGCGGAGAAGGGTGTGCTCGAACAGTTGGAGTAAACTGATGGGGGAGTTTCTGGCATAAGATAAAACTACCTGAAAGTCTATGCGAGAACTCTCCTACTCCAACAATCAATCCTCTCGAGACCTTAATTGAGTGAAGCGTCAGGCTTAACGATATTAAGTTTTACCGTCTACTTTACTCTTACATTTGTGTGAACTTTTGGCGATAAGTTTGAAGTTGTTTGGTGCGGTCGCAACCTTGGGATCCATCTTCCTAGGGGTGCCCCCGTTACAGAGGAATAGAAGAAAGCCTTCCGGTGCAGATATGCACTGCATGAATACATGGTCATGCCATTTGGGTTGTGTAATGCCCCAGCAACTTTCCAAAGGATGATAAATGAGGTCTTCCGGGAGCGCATGGATGAAGGGGTCATTGGATACATGGATGACATCCTGATCTACGCAGAAACTATAGAAGAGCACGCCGTGATCGTGAGACCCAAGATGGAGAAATTGCAGAAAGCCTGACTATGTGTAAGCATGAAAAAGTCTAGTTTCCACCAGCAGGAGGTCGAGTTCCACAGATACAAGATTTCTGATAGGGGGATCTCTATGTTTGTAATGGGAGCACCCCTAGGAAGATGGATCCCAAGATTGCGACTGCACCGAACAACTTCAAACTTATCGCCAAAAGTTCACACAGATGTAAGAGTAAAGTAAACGGTAAAACTTAATATTGTTAAGCCTGATGCTTCACTCAATTAAGGTCTCGAGAGGATTGATTGTTGGAGTAGGAGAGTTCTCGCATAGACTTTCAGGCAGTTTTATCTTATGCCCGAAACTCCCCTATCAGTTTCCTCCAACAATTTGAGTACACCCTTCTCCGCTAAGGGTGGTCCAACACGTCTCCTGGCACACCCTTCGGGCATGCATGTGTCGACACACTGTAGTCGGCGTTCACCTTATGCGGTTATCGTTTCTGCGGTGCACTTCCACTTTGCCTGCTGGAGTGAAAACTTCTGTGCATCCGTGTCTTGCCAGTGGCCAACAGTCAAGGCAGCTCATGAACCAGACTATCTATCACACCCCTCCCATATGCATTGATCTCTACTTGACTCTGGAGGCTACCGTGAGCAGTTTATCTTTTTACTATTTAGGGGTCTCGGGCTTCCGGGGTCTTCCGCAGGCCACGGTAGTCTGGGAGTGATCCAATGGGCGCTACCCATGACTACTACCTCGGATCGACCTTACCTGTGGTAGGGATTATGCTTTTAGTGTCTCTGTACTTCCCTTTCAGAGCCTATAGCGTGGGGAGAACATTCAGGCTTCGTAGGTGTACGACTCTCCCAGTCGCCCTGGCACCACCCGGGACTACCTTTGGGACCCCCACGGTTAACACCCGTTAACTCCGTCAGTTTTGGTCCGTTTTACTCTGAACAACTTGGAGGAGGTACTCCACCTTTCACCCTATGCCCCCTTGTATACCCTGCGAACAGCCTACGGTCGACCAGATGGCAGCAACGTAGACGGTGTTGCAAGCAGGTCTCCAAAGATTCCTCTTTGCCAGGGTCTACACAACTACACAATCATTTGCCCATGACATCCGAGCCTCAAGGCGGGGCCGGAGGGGTATGATAGGGATAATGTCTTCAATTTACAGCTTCATCGAAGCTACGTAGCTCACCCAATAGCATCCCCCGGAACCCCAGATTCCAGTATCATGCTTAGCTTCGTGTGACAAACATTCCAGTCAATTTTCCTGAACTTCCCAAGGGACCTCGTATTGAACGGTAGGGTAACTCAGCACTCTGGGCAGGGTAACCTAAGCCCCAAGGCAGGGTAACCTGATCCCAAGGGTAGGGTAACCTTGTCCAGCGGACAAGTTAACTTTTTCCTGTTATCCTGTCTATCCCATCACTGGCGATAGACCTTTCTGACCTGTCTCCAGTTACCTGGCCTTGCTTAGCAACTGCCTCTTCATAAGTTCCTAAGTACGCGGACACCGCTCCCGCGTGTATCCAGGTACCTAAGTCCCGGACCAGCCAATTCTGTTCATTCTTGGAGTCCGGGCCATAGGCTCTCCATAGGTCAAGTACTTGCTTGCCTGCCGGTTCCTATCAGTTCGCCTCCTGGCTACCTGTATGGGTATAGCTTCCGTTTGCCATAGCTCATGTATGCTGGGTCGTTACATCACTCCCCTCTCCTCTACGGTCTGTCCCGGACTGTTAGCGTCCTCTCTTATTCCCACGACTCGATTCCCCCAAGACCCTCTGGTCCCTGGGCTTGGACGGATATCTTTGATAGAAATCCTGAATGGCCTGTAAGCCTGTCCCTTCTAGCATCTCATCGGTCTCCCATGAATTCTCCTCAGCCCCGAAGCCTTCCCATGAAACCAGGTACTGGACAAAGCACGCCGGAAACTTTGCCTACGCTCCCCCGTACCATCGGCTGTCTACAACAGCTTCGATAACGTAACTGGGCTTGTTGTCCACAAGTTCCGGAGTAGGGGCTTCCTTTACCCTACCCGCTTCCGGATCCTCGCGATAGGGTTCGAGCAATGTGACATTGAAAACTGGGTGGATGCTCTATCTAGTAGGCAGTTGGAGTTTACAGGCCCGGTTACCCAGTCGACGTTTGACCACGAAGGGCCCAAACATCCGGTGGTCCAGCCTCTCCATTGGATGCTTCGTGCGGATGTTTTTTCGGTTCAATATTACGCGGTCCGCTTTCTTTGCCTGCCCTGCAGCCACATCCTCCAGGGTGACGTAGTCCGGTGATGGCAACCTTTTCTGTTCATGCCATTTCCGTTGCCTTGCCTGTGCCGGTTGGATCGTTTCTCGAATCTCTGCCCAGGTTCCTTCCTATGCCTTAACCAAGAACTCACTACTAGGGTGTATTCCCTGGTTATCAGACACGATACCAGACCAGTTTGTCCTTGGGTTTAACCCATAGTTGATCTCAAAAGGTGAGAACCTGGTGGATTCTGATGTCGAGGTGTTGTACGCAAACTCCGCAAGGGGTAACAGCGAAACCCAATCATCTTGTTGGCAGGAACAGTAACTACGCAAGTACTGCTCCAGTGTTTGATTAACCCTCTCGGTCTGCCCATCAGTCTCAGGATGGAATGCAGTCGAAACGTTTAGTTTCACTTGCAACAAGTGCATTAGCCTTATCCAGAACTTGGATGTGAATCAGCTGTCTCAGTCAGAGATGATTGACTCGGGGAGTCCATGAAGGCGCCAAACTTCCTTCAGGAATCACAAGGCAAGCTCCGTGATAGGTACCTCCGTGGTCAGGGGTATGACATGGGCCATTTTCGAGAATCTGTCCACTATGCCCCAGATCTTGGTATACCCTTCTGACTCTGGCAGCGCTACAATGAAGTCCATTGAAATCGCTGTCCACGGCGGCATAGGAACATCAATACGTTCCAGCAGCCCGAACTTCTTGTGCCTGATGGATTGATTTCTTTGACACGCATCACATGTCCGCACATAGCCCGTGATGTGCTCATCCATCTTAGGCCAACAGAAGTTCGCCCTAACCCTGCCAATGGTCTTGTAAGTCCCGAAGTGTCCCGCGATTCGGGAGTCATGTTCTGCCTTCATGAGTGTCTGCTTCAGATTCTGACCCTTGGGAACTTACCACCTGTTCTTGTACAGGAGCAAGCCCTTTTCCGTCGTGAAATATCGGTCGACCTCTTTGTTACCAGCAGCTGTTGCCTTCAGGATTCTTAAGTACTCCTGGTCTTCGGTTATCACTACCCGCAGTTGATCCAAAAAGGAAGACTGGAGCCGAAATCCATGGCACACCTGCAACACTTGTGGTAGCATGATGTCCCGTTCCTGGCTCCCAACCCACCGTCCGGGGCGAAAAAAGGACTCTGGCGGAAAATCACTCCCCCCTTCAGGGTGGTAGTCCCTACACCGCGACAAAGCATCTGCCTTCTCCTTCAACCGTCCTTCACGGTAAACCACCTAGAAGTTAAACGGTTGCAGGAACTCAGCCCAGCGGTGCTGCCTTCGGTTAAGGACCTTGGTACTATTGTTGTACTCCAAATTCTTATTATCTTTATAGATCACCAACTGGTCCATTACCGAGCGTAGCAAATGATCCCATTCCTTGAATGTCGCCACGATGGCCGTCATTTCTTTGCCATGGACATCATAATTACTCTCCGCTAGGTGAAACTTCCTACTATGGTAGGCCACTGGATGCCGATTCTCATCTTCACAGAACTGGGAGAGAACGGCTCCTAATGCAAAGTCACTAGCGTCGGTTTCCAGCCGGGTTGGCCATGCAGGTCAAAATGTGTTAGGATAGGTTTGGACGTGAACGCTTCCTTCAAATGGTTGAAGGCCTGCTCTCATGCAAGTATCCATTCCCATTGGACATCCTTCTTTGTCAAGTCCGTCAGAGGTTTCGCTATCTTGCTGAACCCTTCTATGAACCGACGATAGAAGTGGGCCAAGCCTATAAAGCTTTGAACGTCGAGGACGAATGTCGGAGGTGCCCCATCCCTGATGGTCTGCACCTTCTCCGACAACATAGAGATCCCCACATCGGAGATCTTGTATCCGCGGAATTCGACCTCCCGTTGGTGGAAACTGTACTTCTTCATGCTTACACATAGTCTAGCTTTCCGCAATTTCTCCATCCCATGCCTCACTGTTGCGACGTGCTCTTTCACAGTTGCGGAGTAGATCAGGATGTCATCCATGTACGCGATGACTCCTTTATCGAGGAGATCCCGAAAGATCTCATTTATCATGCTTTGGAAAGTTGCCAGGGCATCACACAACCCAAACAGCATGACCGTGTATTCATATAGTCCATATCTGCACTGGAAGGCCGTCTTCCATTCCTCACCTTCTGCCATCCTCAGAAGGTAGTAGCCATTCTTTAAGTCCAACCTGGTAAACACAGCGGCTTTTCCTAACCTATCTGGCAGTTCGTTCATCAACGGTAGAGGATACTTGCTCTTCAGCGTAATTTTGTTCAGCCCGCGGTAATCTATTATCAGTCTTACTGTACCATCTGGTTTGGGCACGAAGAGGATAGGGGCTGCTGCTGAGGAACTGGATCGCCGCAGTTTTCCCATTCGGAGCATGTCGTTGAGATACTCCTGGAGTGCCTGAAGCTCCCTTTCCGATAACGGATAGACAGGCCCAAACGGAGGTTGAGTTCTAGGTTGCAACTCGATCGTATAGTCATACTTCATGTGCTCCGGTAATGCCTCAATCCATTCTTGACTGAAGATATCCCCATTGTCCTTATACTCGGGGAGTAGCTTAACTGTAATGTTGGCAGCTTCCTTATCGGAGAATTGCACAATTCCCAATAGGGACACATTGCTAGGGTCCTCGCCTAGTAACTCCTCATCGGTCATGAACACTAACTGCCCCTGCTCTGCCAGACAGTTAGCCTTGCAGAAATCTGAGCCCCAGGTTAGTAATCTGGTCTTCCAATCTATGTCAGAGTTATGGTCTTTCAACCAAGACATAGGTAGGTACCCATCCATCTTTGTGTTGGGCATATTTGCGACTTCAAAGCGCATCTCATTGTGGTGGTCACCTATCCTCATCTCTAATGCCTTGGTATAGTGTAGACCTGACCCAGGAATGTGATTACCACTAGCGTCGCTTATCGGCACGTGTACCTTTGCTTGTACACATGGTACCCGAGTCTGCTTAACCCATCGGCTACTTAGCACCGGCCCAGTAGCTCCACCATCGAGGAGCAGGAGCGCTTCCGCACTTACCTGTCTAGCTCCTATCTTCCAGTCTAACTTAACCCGCAGGTGGATAGACTTAGTATGACGAGCCAAGTTGTCACACTTCTGCCTCTTCGATTGCCTTGGTAACTTAGTCATCTTGGCTTAGTAATTCCCTTTAGTCTCTTGCCTTGCGATACAAGAGTTGCCACAACGGGTCAGTAAACGTTAAGGGATTGGGATTCCTCTTTTTATCAATAGCTAGGGTGTTTACTATTACGCCAGCATGATTTTGGGTACTGAACCCTCCTCAGGTAAACTTGGGAATAGCATCATTTATTTCATCAAGTCCAGCCGGAACCAATTCCGTGTATACTAAACATAACAAATTTTTCCCAAGGTGGGTAGATGTCCGCTGTCGGACCGGTTCCAAGCGAAGCAGCCTTGCTTCCCCAATGTCGAGCGTCTCCTCCAGCGTGACCTCACCCAGCCTCAACCGAAATAATCTCCTATGACTTGCCCATCCAGGTAAGGAACTCCTGAAAGAAATACGTACAACTAGAACAAAGAAAATAACCAGAAACCCAACAAAGGAGGGATAGCCCAGTCCACCGCGCATGGCACACAACATCTACCTGCCTACACCACCTGGGTGTAGTCAGTATCAGGGTTGTCTATGCGGTAAAAGGGTACTTACCCATCTCCGAAGCCACTCCCATGGCTCATATCCATCTAGCACTCAGGGGTCTATAGCTATGGGTTAATAAGGTTACACCGTAAACAGAATAGGTTCTTACCTATTCAGATCCGTCAGTATGAACCTCCATGATCTGAGGTGATACCTGGCGGACTTCAAGCATCTTTGACGAGGAAGCCGGAGGTGCCGCTTCAATGTGCTTCAGCCGCTTGTCTGTCCCTGCGGGTGCGCTTACTGGGGCTGACTGTTTCAACCCACGAGTCTGTTTGGATGAACTAAGGACGGAGGACGTGGCGGTACACGTGCTCCAGAAGTGACCACTTCGTCCACACTTGGTGCACTGGTTGTGCTTTCTCCGACGTTCGGTCAAAGTCAACGGCATTTCCTTATCCGCTATTATATACAGAGAGGTCGCTGGCTTTGCCTGTTTCCCCGCATTGAAATTAGTAGGTTTGGCAGACCTCTGGTTTTGTCTGTTTGAACCTTTCTCCTTCTTCTTGAACCTGCCCAATGTCGAGGGTCTATCCTCCCTTTTCTTAGGGGTTTAGACCGGGAGACTGGGTGGATGACACGGTTGCTGAACTGGTTGTTGTCCTCCTTCCTGTGCCCAACCTTCTGGAGAAGCTCAAGGTACTCATTCAGGTCGGTCGGATGGGGCTCCTTAAGTGGCGACGCATTCCGAATGTAACCGGTACGGGTTACGAGTGTTTTATGTTTGGTTTCACAGTATCGGTTGATACTTGTATTGTTTCGTATGCTATCGGTTGATACACACATTGTTTTATGTTTGGTTTCACAGTATCGGTTGATACTTGTATTGTTTCGTGTGCTATTGGTTGATACACATATTGTTTTATGTTTACTTTACGGTATTGTTTGATACTTGTATGTTTCGTGTGCTATCGGTTGATACACACAGGGTTTTATCTTTAATTTTACAGTATCATTTGATACTTGTATCGTTTCGTGTACTATCGTTTGATACACAAAGTGTTTTATGTTTGGTTTTACACTATTATTTGATACTTGTATCGTTTCGTGTGCTATCAGTTGATACACATAATGTTTTGCAATGTCGCTCATACGGGAGATAAGCGATATGCTGTATTTAAAGACCACTGATTCCCACCATGGAAACAGCAGACTTCGACAGACAGTATTCTTAAATATACTTGGTTGAACGATTACTTCTTTGATCTCCTATTACACCCCATGCGAAGCCTCCTTTAGTAAGCCGCGCTCGCTTCATGTTGATCACGAAGCCATCTGCTCCGATCGTATCGCTACATGACCAGGGCCTGGCCTGAACACGTTACATTTTTTTAACCTCCACAAGTGGTTAAGAAACCTGCAGGGACCTGGTCTGATCAACCTGCGAAAAGTCCAACAAGTGAATCTAGCATCGGGGAGCGGAAGAACCACGAGAAGTTCGGCTCAGTCAAACGAAACAATTGAGTCATTAGAGACTCGAAGTGGGAAGCAGGTCCTACAAGAAGGGCTTAACAAGAAAAGGCAACCTAAGAAACGGATAGGGCCAAAGAGTGATTTTTCGATCGACGAAGCAGAACAACAAATAGCGCGAGACTTGGCCACGCAGACCTTTAGTGAGTCGACTGGAGAATTAGCAAAGGGAGCAACCACCCTTCCTGGGCAATTTCCCCTCAGCCCCAGTAAAGGAAAGGGACCGGCGCAACCACCAAAGAAAGACAGTGTACCTGTCGGGACACCTAAGAAGGAAGAAAGCGGAGAAGAAGGCTCAGATCACTCGGTAGTAAGGCAGCCACCAGACGATAACCCTAGCGATTTTCCAGAAAGCTCCTCAGACGACAGTTCAGGTAAGGAAGAGTCAGAACACGCAAGGTCCGAAGGTGGATCCGCTGGACTGCCCGGCCCCGAGGCCAGGCGAACAGGACCTAGAATCAAACTTCCACTGCCACCCTCATTCTCGGGTGAAAAGGACGACCCAAAACCTGAAGTATTTGACCGGTGGGTCATAACAACTTCGCAATACCTTACCCTACATGGAGTGGACAAAACCAAGGAAGGAAGCGGAGCATACTTCGGAAGCTTCTGTACCGGGAAGGCAGAGGATGCATACCACCAAGCAATAAACCACTATGAGAGTGGGGAAAAGATCCGCGGAACGACCCTGATAAAGTACTTAACAGATAGATTCCAATCCTCGCGTAACTCGGAAGAACTATACAAAAGGTTCAAGGATATCCAGCAAGTACGAAATGGCAAAACAGAAAGAATAACCCTGGTCGCAACAGATCTCTTGATGTATCATGGACGATTGCCTACCAGAACAGTATCTCAGTATACCCTAAAACAAAGATTATATGAAGCAATGCATCCCAGACTGCGCCAGGAGGTAGAAGCCATGGAGGAGGATGATGATTCCTTTGACAAGATAGTCAAGCGAGCCGAATGGAAGGATGCTATCCTGTATGAAACAGGAGTTTACCGAACCCATGTGCCACAGCGAATGAATGCCTAAGGATCAACATCGCGGGACAGTACGAAGAAGGAAAAACCATACTGCAAGGATTCAAAGGAAAAAAAAGGACAAGAAACAGAAACGACGTGAGGAAGGTACATGTTTCGAATGCGGGAAAAAGGGGCACTACGCAAAGGATTGCTATGCCAAGAAAGGAAAGGGAAAGGCCACTAAGCAAGAGACAAGCACAAATCACCTGGAAGGAACTGAATATGACGAAGTAGAAATTAACTCGGTGGAAATGGAAAGCCTGCGAACACAGCCGACACTGGCAATCAGACCCTGTGACGCTTTCGAAGGAACGATTTATATAGAAGGCCACCCAGCAAAGGTACTATTCGACACAGGAACAATCGGCTGCGACACGGTTAGCGCCACCCTTATCGCTACCTATGGCATCCCTACGAAACCCCTACCCCAACCTACAACAGTCAATATGGCTATGAAAGGATCCCGCTCTTCAAGCCACAAAAAATGTGGACTGACCGTAGGAATCGGGAAAAAGAAATGCACCAATCAGGAGATGTTGGTAGAAAACTTGGCAAAGTACGCTGCCCTAATTGGAATGCCATTCCTGAAAAGACACAATGCTCTTATCAGGTGTGGAGACATAGTGGTGGAATTTCCCGATGACAAGCTATGTGTGCTATGCAAACCAACAAGTGGGGAAATCCGAGCCGCTTTGTCAAACGGCAGCTCAAAAACATTGTTGGAAGAATACAAGGATGTATTCCCGGACAAAGTCCCTGAAACGCTACCCCCGGTGCGTAAGATTAACCACCACATTCGGCTAAAGGATCCAACCGACCTACGAAACCAACCAACATACTCAATCCGAGAAGCCTAGAAAGAAAAACTCATGAACTGGATAAACGAGAAATTACGAAGTGGTGTAATTGTATGACAGGAAGTTCCCGGAGTGGCACCTATATTTGTACAACCCAAATCAGATGGAAGGATCCGCCCCCTGGTGGATCTGAAAGTGAGAAATGATAACACGGTCATGGATAGCCCTTCAATTCCAAACCAACAGCAGATCCTTAACCGAATAGGACGAGCAAAATTCAGGAGTGAGATCGACCTAAGGGCTGCATACTTCCAAACACGTGTGGAGAAGGACAGTGTTAAGTTCAACTGGTTCAAAACCCCATTCGGAGGATTTGTGAGCAAAGTAATGCTCCAAGGAGACATGTATTCTTCAGCAACATTTATTCTAATAATGTAGGACCTCCTAAGCGAATATTTACATCACTTTGTATGGGTATACATTGATGATATTCTCATATTTTCAGACACATCAGAAGAACACGAGAAGCACATATGGTAAGTATATGATCGACTCAGGAAGGCAAAATTCTTTGCGAGGAAAAAGAAGTTAGTACTCTTTGCAGATAAGTAGGAAGTATTGGGAAACATAGTGGACAACGAAGGAATCCATGCGTCCCCCCAGAAAATATCATCCATTGCAGAATGGGAAACACCAAAAAACAAGAAGGAATTGCAACGATTTCTAGGAATAGTGAATTGTGTCGCCCAGTTTCTCCCACACCATGCTAAGTTGACGGCACCGCTAACCGACCTAATGGGGAACGCTGAATTCGTATGGACAACGACCCACCAAAGCGCATTTGATGTTGTCTGAAAGCCGATAGTTGATCACCAAGTTATGCGACCAATAGACATACGAAGCAAGGAACCAATTTGGTTGGTTACGGACGCCTCAGATTTAGGAGTTGGAGCATGGGTGGGACAAGGACCCACTTATGAGACGGCACGACCAGCCGCGCTACACAGCAGAAAATTCACCAACGCTCAGATGAATTATGGGACCACCGATAAAGAGGCCTTAGCGATAGTGGAAGCGCTTAATCGGTTCCACAATGTACTGATGGGAAATCCCTTCACGATAGTTACAGACCACCAACCCTTAACACACCTGCGAACGGCCAAAAACCCTAGCAGGAAGCAGGTGAGATGGCTAAGTGCCTTGGGAAAATACGACGCAAAGATAGTCTACGCACCAGGAAGCACGAACTATTTAGCTGACGCCCTTTCCCGAATTTATGAGGGAGAACCAGACTTGAATCCACTCTATGTCCATGATCATACGAAGGAATCGGATGACATCTCGGATAACACGGTCTACGAACAAGAATCAAACACAATGGAGCCCACGCAGGAGTACTCCCCTACTTCCCCTCCTTACTCCTATACTGAGTACCCCAACGAGGCCCCTGTACCTCCCGAAAGCCCCTGCTCGATTGTTGCAGGAAACGATTGGGGTGACGCATGTACTCTGCGCAGCACGCCACCAGAAGAACTCCAACATAGCGCCCTTCATTACTCACACTGTTACGTGGATCATTGCCCATAGCACCAAACTGAGATCAAATTTACGAACAACCATCCTAGACGACGGGGTAAATCGACCCCTTACCCATCCAGTGATGGACCGAGCCCTCCGAGTACGGAGATCGACCCAAGCCCTCCGGAGTCCCCCGAAATCAATGACTGGGAATGGCAACAAACCACTGGCGAAAGACCAATGAGTGCAGGAGAAGGACCGTCCACCCTTGCCCAGCCAACGCCTAGGTCGTATGCAATTCCGGCACTGCTAAACCCGGAGGCCCCGGTATTCCAGATGACGGAACCAGAACCGATAGAAAACCTTACAACTGAAACAATAGAGGCATTCCGAATGCCAGGACCTGATAGCCCAACACCCATTAGGCGAGCGGAACGGCTGGAAAGCCTTACCAATGAGACAATAGTCTCCGTAATGCCCCCGACAATGACAGAATACCGACGCGGGCTTTACGACGTCTTAGAAGACACCGAGGAGGACGACCTACCTGAGACAACCAGAGGAAGCGAAATAGAAGACGAACGCGACACCTTACAGACAGTCAACGAAATGATCGGAACGTTCCGAGCGCACATGGTAGCAGCATACCGAAAGGAACCAATTTGGAAGAAGGTAAATGAAAGTATGGACTCCACCGGAGACTTGTCCTCTTACAAGGTTGCAAACGGAATGCTATACGCAAAAACCAGATACGGAGAAGACTGCCTGTATATCCCGAAAGGCCCCGCATACGGAAACACGACGTTAAGAGAATATGTTATTAGCGAAATTCACAACAAGGGCCACCACAGTGTTGAACGAAACTTACGGTATGCAACAGAGTACCTATTTTGGCCTGAAATGCGGAAAGACTTTAGAGCATATGTAGCCCAATGCCACACATGCCAGGTGAATAAGGAACCTACAAAATTGCCAGAAGGAAAGGCTCAAACAATTACCCTGCCATCAGAAATCTTCGAATCAATAGCCATTGATTTTGCAGGACCCTTCCACAACTCATGGGGATAGGATACGATTCTGGTTGCGATGGATAGGTTTTCTGGATTCACGTGGCTTATACCTACAACGAAGCAAGTAACAGCAATAGCAACCTGGAAACTGCTACGCAACAAAATATTTACAGCCCATGGCTACCCAACATCTCTAGTGAGCGATGCGGACCCAAGATTTGAGTCACATGTGTGGAGATAACAGTGTCTATCGTTAGTCATTGAACATTTCAAGGCGGCTTCAGGCCATCATGAAACGAATGGACAGGTCGAATGGAAAATTCGACAATTAAAAACATCTCTCCGAAACCTAGTCAGCACCAGACAAAACAATTGGTTTGATGCCATACCAGAAACAGCAGCATACCTGAATGCGGGATGGTCAGAGACTCTCGGCATGTCAACATATAAAGCCATTTTCGCAAAGAATTATCCACTACTGCCCCGAGCAAAGTTCAAAAACTCCACAGTACCGGCTGCCGATGAATTACTAAACAGGCAGTAAGCAATCCGGAATGCGGCATTCAATGCGATTAAAATGGCACAGTTTAGAAGCACGAGGACGGCAGCGAAATGACGCAGACACCATACACCGATAGGGAAGGGCAATTTGTTACTAGTATACGGAAGTTTATTCGCAACAGAATGAGGACATAGCAAGAAATTGCAACCGCGCTGGCGTGGACCATTCAAGATAATTGGATACGAGGAGCATAAACAAAATTACACGGCAGAAATGGATGGCAAAATGTACAGAAACCGAGAAGTGACATTTCATGCTTCTAGCGTGAAAAAATACCGCCCGAACGATGATGTCTCCTTCCCGTGCAGGAGCCATGCAACACCATCCCCAATCGTGGTAAACGAGAAACCGGAATGGGAAGTGGAAACTATATGAGACCACAGAAGACGATATGACCATGACCAATTCCTAGTGAAATGGGTGGGGTACCCGGAAACAGAAAATAGCTGGGAACCCCTTGAGGGATTGGAAAATGCGATGGAAGCGGTTAATCAAGGGTGGGAAGACAACAAACCCGGAGGACAAGCTACCCCCTACGAGAAACCATGTGATGGTGGCGTGGAGCCCAACCCTACCAGAAATCCAACACCTGCGCCCAGACATAGACCAAGGGATACAGGACGGATTCAAGTCAGCCCACTTTGAAAGCGATTTCGAAAGCAGTGAAGATGAGAATCGGGTAATGGAAGATGAAGCAGCTTACCTAGCCCGGCTGGCCGAGGCGGAGTACTGGCAATAGCAAAAGGAAAGAACAGTCTATCCAACAGCCTTATGATGTCAAACTATTAGCAAGTACCTTGGAGACTGCGCGATCAGCTAACGGGACTGCTGGTGAACCGTGATATTATCCCTAGACGATACCTTACACACCGACTATTCATACACATCTGCAACAAATGCTTAGAAATAACAACAGAATCGACGGGACGAATGTGGGGACAATCAGTGCCAGATGTTTTCTGCTTCGGTAGCAGGTGCTACCTGAGCATGGAAAAATGTGATGCATGCATGGAGACGGAAGAAACCAAAATTAAGCAGCAACCCCCTTCCCATAAAGACCTAAGCGAGGCTAACACCTAAGCGAGGTCACCACTGAAATATTAATACCACCCACCAGCCCCCTAAACCACCGAAGAAAACAGACCACACTACCTAACCTCCAAAGCTTTAACCCTTACAAAATTCTTCACCATATTACAAACTTACCCTTACGCGAGGAAGAAAAACCAAAATGTCGACCTACGCAGAAGTCAGCATCAAGGGACGAGACCTCATTGTGGGGTACCTACTTTACCAAGAAATCATTCCAGAAGACGCATACTGGAAGATTTTCTACATCGATCACTGTGAGGATTGCGGATGAATCGATGTCGAGACGGAGGAATAGGAGGACGGGATAGTACGGAACTTCGTGGACCTGGCGGGCTACTGGGAGTCAGGTTGTTTTGTGTGCGGAGCGCCATGAGGCGATTGCTTGGAGAGATGGTTGGAAGGTGCGGAGTGGATGTTGCAAGACGACCTGAGATTGCTGCACGATAGCGATGACGATGAGGATGGGTCCTTTCCAGAGAATAGCGGAACTACTGGCTATTAGGATTTCTTTGGATTGTTTTGTTTTGGTGAAATTGTTATTTCATTTTGGGAGTGTAACCGGTACGAGTTACTAGTGTTTTATGTTTGGTTTCACGGTATCGGTTGATACTTGTATTATTTCGTGTGCTATCGGTTGATGCAAACATTCTTTTATGTTTGCTTTACAGTATCATTTCGTGTGCTATCGGTTGATACACGCAGTGTTTTATGTTTGGTTTTACAGTATCACTTGATACTTGTATCGTTTTGTGTGCTATCAGTTGATACACCAAGTGTTTTATGTTTGGTTTTACAATATCATTTGATACTTGTATCGTTTCATGTGTTATCGGTTGGTACAGACATTGTTTTATATTTGCTTTACAGTATCGTTTCGTGTGCTATCGGTTGATATACACAGTGTTTTATGTTTGGTTTTACAGTATCATTTGATACTTGTATCGTTTCATGTGTTATCGGTTGATACACAAAATGTTTTGCAATATTGCTCATACTGGAGATAAGCAATATGCTGTATTTAAAGACCGCTGATTCCTGCTATGGAAACACCAGACTTCAACAGACAGTATTCTTAAATATACTTGGTTGAACAGTTACTTCTTTGATTTCCTATTACACCCCGTGCGAAGCCTCCTTTAGTAAGAACCGCCCACTTTGTGTTGATCACGAAGCCATCTGCTCCTATCGTACCGCTACCTTACTAGGGCCTGGCCCGAACACATTACACCGCACCTCTTGTGTGATGCATGATCAAACCTTGTCTCGTACCTGTACCGGATCTGTATAGCTAAGCTTATACAAAAATCAATTATCTTATCCAGGTACTCATCAATGTGATGGGGCTTCATCACAAGGTCTCACCACGCGAGAAGGGATTCATCTCACTCGGCCTCGTCTCCACCGAAACTTCGTTCCAGTCGTTCTCGGAACCCGTTCCATGTCCGCAACGGGTTCCTGTCGGTGACAGGGACGCCAGTGCGCTTGGCCGCTTCCTTTTTAATATGTCCATGCCACACTAGATACCATGCCCGGGCGGGGTCTTCAAGGGGAGGGATCACTAAGTTTACCTTATCCATGTCGGTTAACTCGCAATCCATAAAGTATTCAAATTTGACCTCTATCAATGTCAAGAAGCTCGCGAGTTCTGTAACTTTGCCCTTGAATGGAGCGATACCACTCAGCTTTTCCGGCTTCTTCTGCCCGTGTCTTGGTGTTGGCCTAGAAGCCCAACCAGTACTCCTCAGAGCTCTCGCCAGCCTCTTGGCACGGCGATTCCACCATCGTTTCTTCTCATTGCTCCAGTCAACCCTCCGAGCACCACGGAAGGGGGTTAAATCTGGGAGAGAATCTCCCTCGTCATCATCATCTGAGCTGTCACAGTCAGAGTCCCCTGGATCTCCCCCTGCTGCCACTGTACCACCCCCAGGTGGGGCATTTCCGTCCCCACTACCTCCCGTGTTCCCCCCTTGAGATTTCCGGGGTCTATCGTACCCATCAAACCGTTCCCCCTGGCCATCCTGGTTGCCATCCTCGGGGGGGTTAGCCCCTGATGGTCCTGATGCCGGTGGTGGAACAGGGCGTCGCCCACCCTCATGAGTTGGGTTGGG
>PYWC01000074.1:880852-904272 GCA_003182015.1 Tuber magnatum | reverse complement strand
GCCAACAGTCAAGGCACCTCATGAACTAGACTATCTATGACACCCTTCCCATATGCATTGATCTCTACTTGACTCCGGAGGCTACCGTGAGCGGTTTATCTATTTACTATTTACGGGTCGCGGGCTTCCGGGGTCTTCTGCATGGTATGGTAGTCCGGGAGTGATCCAAAGGGCACTACCCGTGACTACTACCTCGGATCTACCTTACCTGTGGTAGGGATCATGCTTTTAGCGTCTCTGCACTTCCCTTTCAGAGCCTATAGCGTTGGGAACACATTCAGGCTTCGTAGGTGTAAAAGTCTCCCAGTCGCCCTGGCACCATCCGGGACTACCGTCGGAACCCCCACGGTTAACACCCGTTAACTCCGCCGGTTTTGGTCCGTTTTACTCTGAACAACTTTGATGAAGTACTTCATCTTCCACCCTATACCCCCTTATATACCCTGCGAACAGCTTACGGTCGACCGGATGGCAGCGACGTATACGGTGTTGCAAGCATGTCTCCAAAGTTTCATCTTTGCTAGACTGCACACCACTACACAACCGCATGCCCATGACGTCCGGGCCTCAGGGCGGGGCCGGAGGGGTATGATAGGGATAATGTCTTCAATTTACAGCTTCATCGAAGCTACGTAGCTCACCCAATAGCATCCCCCGGAACCCCAGATTCCAGTATCATGTATAGCTTCGTGTGACTAACATTCCGGTCAATTTTCCCGAACTCCCTGAGGGACTTCGTATTGAAAGGCAGGGTCACTCCGGACTCTGGGCAGGGTAACCTGATCCCGAGGGTAGGGTAATCTTGTCCAGCGGACAAGTTAACTCTTCCCTGCTACCCTCTCTATCCCGTCGCCGGCGATAGACCTTTCTGACCTGTCTCCAGTTACACAGGCTAGTTGAGCAACTGCCCCTTCATAAGTCCCTAAGTACGCTGACACCGCTCCCGCATGTATCCAGGTACCTAAGTCTCTGACCAGCCAATTCTGTTCATTCTCGGAGCCCGGGCCATAGGGTTTCCATAGGTCAAGTACTTACTTGCCCGCCAGTTCCTATCAGTTCGCCTCCTGGCTACCTGTATGGGTACACATTCCGTTTGCCATAGCTCATGTATGCTGGGTCATTACAATATTGTTGGAAAAGGTTCAAACAAGCAGGGACTAGACACCTCCGACATGCGTCGTTAATGTTCAAAGATTTATGGGCTTTGCCAACTTCTATCATCGGTTCATGGAAGGTTTCAGCAAGATCGCGAAACCTCTGATGGACTTGACAAAGAATGATGTCCGATGGGAATGGACACCTGCATGGGAACAGGCCTTCAACCTATTGAAGGAGTTGTTCACGTCCAAACCCATTCTAGCAGATTTTGACTCTGAACGGCCAACCCGGCTGGAAACTGGCACTAGTGACTTTGCATTAGGAGCTGTACTCTCCTAGTTCTGTGAAGATGAGAGATGGCATCCAGTGGCCTATCGTGGTCGGATGTTTCACCCAGCGGAGGTTAATTATAACGTCCATGACAAGGAAATGACTGACATCGTGGTAGCATTCAAGGAAGGGGATCATTAGCCACGCTCTGTAATGGACCAGTTAGTAATCTATACAGATCATAAGAATTTGGAGTACTTTAACAGTACCAAAGTCCTTAACTGAAGGAAGTACCACTGGCCTGAGTTCCGGCAACCATTTAACCTCAAGCTCGTTTACTGGGGAGGGTAGTTGAATGAAAAGGCAGATTCTTTGTCGTGGCATAGGCACTACTGCCCTGAAGGTGAGAGTGCATTTCCGTGACAGTTGTTTTTTCGCTCTGGACGGTGGGTTGGGAGCCAGGAATGGGACATCTTGCGACCACAGGTGTTGCAGGTGTGCCAGGGATTTCGGCTCCCCTCTTCCTTTTTGGATCCGCTGCGGCTAGCAATAAGGGAAGACCAAGAATATTTAAGAATCCTGAAGGCATTGGATGCCGGTGACAAAGAGGTCGATAGACATTTCATGACAGAAAAGGGCTTACTCCGGTACAAGAACAGGTGCTGCGTTCCCAAGGGCCAGAATCTGAAGCAGACATTCATTGAGGCTGAACATGACTCCCGTATCGGGGGACACTTCGGGACTTACAAAACCATCGGTCAGGTCAGGGCTAACTTCTATTGGCCAAAGATGGATGAGCACATTACTGACTATGTGCGAACATGTGATGTATGCTAAAGCAATAAGTCCATCAGGCATAAGAAGTTCAGTCTGCTGGAATCTATTGATGTTCCTATGCGGCTGTGGACAGCGATTTCAATGGACTTCATTCTAGTACTGCCAGAGTCTGAAGGGTATACCAAGATCTGGCTCATAGTGGACAGATTCTCGAAAATGGCACATTTCATACATCTGACCACTGAGGTACCCATCAAGGAGCTTGCCTTGATATTCCTGAAGAAGGTTTGGCGCCCTCATAGACTCCCAGAGTCATTCATCTCCGATCCAGATAGCCGGTTTACATCCAAGTTCTGGGTGCGTCTAATGCACTTGTTGCAAGTGAAACTAAATATTGCGACTGCATTCCACCCGGAGACTGATGGGCAAACCCAGAGGGTTAATAAGACACTGGAGAAGTACTTGCGTAGTTACTGTTCCTACCAACAGGATGATTGGGTTTCACTGTTACCCCTTGTGGAGTATGCGTACAACACCCCAACATCCGAATCCACCAGATTGTCACCATTTGAGATCAACTATGAGTTTAACACCCAGACAAACTGGTCGGGTGTCCTGTCTGATAATCAAGTGATACACCCTAGCAGTGAACTCTTGGTGAAGGAATGGGAAAGAACCTGGCAGGAGATTCACGAAACGATTCAAGGGGCACAGGAAAGGGAATGGAAATGGCATGACCAGGGAAGGTTGCCATCACCGGACTATGTTACCTGGGAGGATGTGGCTACTGGGCGGGCAAAGAAAGCCGACCGTGTGATGTTGAACCGAAAAAACATCCGCACGAAGCGTTCAATGGAGAAGCTGGACCACCAGATGTTTGGACCTTGCGTGGTCAAACGTGGGGTGCGTAAACGAGCCTACGAACTCCAACTGCCTATCGGATGGAGCATCTACCCGCTTTTCAAGATCATGGTATTCGAATGGTACCGTGAGGATCCGGGATAAGGTAGCGTCAAGGATGTCCCTACCCTGCAGCTTGTGGACAATGAGCCAAGTTATGTTATCAAAGCTGTTGTGGACAGTCAATGGTACCGTGGGGCAAAGGCAAAGTTTCTGTCACGCTTCATCCAGTACCTAGTTTCATGGGAAGGCTACGGGGCTGAGGAGAATGTATGGAGGCCCTATGATATGCTAGAAGGGACAGGCTTACAGGCCATGCTGGATATCCATGAAAGATATCCGTCCAAGGCCAGGGACCATAGGGTCTTGGGTCAATCGAGTCAGGGAAATAAGAGACGACACTAGCGGTCTCGGACAGACCGCATAGAAGAGGGGAGTGGTGTAACGACCCAGCACACATGAGCTATGGCAGTCGGAACCTACACCCATACAGGTAGCCTGGAGGCGAACTGGTAGGGACCAGCAGGCAAGTGAGTACTTGACCTACGGAGACATGATGGCCTGGTCTCCAAGAATGAACAGAATTAGCTGGCCAGGTACTTAGGTACCAGGATACACCCGGGAGAGGTGTCAGCATACTTAGAGACTTCTGAAGGGGCGGTTGCTCAGCTATGCCGGGTAACTGGAGACAGGTCAGAAATGTCTATCGCCGGTGACGGGATAGACCGGGTAACAGGGAAAAGTTAATTTGCCCGCTGGACAAGGTTACCCTACCCTCTGGATCAGGTTACCCTGCCATGGGGCTTGGGTTTTCCAGCCCAAAGTCCTGAGTTACCCTACTTTTCAATACAAATTCTCTCCAGGAGTTCAGGAAAAGTGACCGCAATGTTTTTCATGCAAAGTCACATATAATACTGGAATCTGGGGTTCTGGGAGATGCTATTGGCCGCATTAGGCAACTCTGCAGAACCTGTAAATTGCCGATGTTATTCTTATCATACCCTTTCGGCCCTACCTTAAGGCCCAGAAGTCATGGGCGAACGGTTGTGTAGTTGTGTGGAGTCTGGCAAAGTGGAATGTTTGGAGACCTGCTTGCAACACCATATACGTCACTGCCGTCCGGTGGATGGTAAGCCGTTCACAGAATACAAGAGGACATAGGGTGGAACGTGGAGTACCTCCTCCAAGTTGTTCGCAGTAAAAGGGACCAAAACCGACAGAGTTAATGGGAGTTAACCGTAGGGGTTCCCAAGGTTGTGCCGGGTGGTACTGGGGCGGCCGGGAGAGTTTTACACCTACCAAGCCTGAAAGTGTCCGAACGTCATAGGCTCTGTAAGGGATGTGTAGAGACACTACAAGCATGATTGCTACCACAGGTAACGTGGGTCCAAGATAGTGGTCGTGGATAGCCCCCAGTGGACCTCTTCCGGATCACCGTCCCCTGTGGAAGAAACCTGAAGCCCAAGAACCGTACATACTAGATGGATAAAATGCTCACAGTAGCTTCCGTGTCAAAGTAGAGATCAATGCACATGAGAAAGGTGTCATAGGTAGTCCAGTTCATGCGGCGTCTTGACTGTTAGCCACTGGCAAGATGCCGAGGGGCAGAAGTTTTCACTCCGGTGGGCAAAGTGGAAATGCGCCGCAGAATCGATAACCGCAGAATCGATAACCGCATAAGGCGAATGCCGACTAGAGTGTGGCGAGAGATGCATGCCTGAAGGGTGTACCAGGAGACATGTGGTGGATTGCCCTTAGCGGAGAAGGGTGTGCTTGAATGGTTGGAGTAAACTGATGGGGGAGTTTCTGGCATAAGATAAAACTATCTGAAAGTGTATGCAAGAACTCCCCTACTCCAACGATCAATTCTCTCGAGACATCGGTTGAGTGAAGCTCCTGGCTTGATGATATTAAGTTTTACGGTTTACTTTACTCTTACATATGTGTAAACTTTTGGGGATAAGTTTGAAGTTGTGTGGTGCGGTTGCAACCTTGGAATCCATCTTCCTAGTGGTGCCCCCATTTCAAAATGTGCAGTGGTAGGACATAGCTTGCAGAATTGTGGGAAAAAACAGTGAGTTTGTGGAATTTGTGAGATCAGGGGACACATGAGTTGGCAACATAGATGTGACAGGTGCAAGATACAGAGGAAAGCATATGTGCATTACAGAAGATATGCAATATGCAAGGGACCACATAGAGTAAGGGAAGCAAGAGTGAGTAACTGCCTGGCAGTGAAGGCAGAAATCGCAAGATTAAGGAGTTGGGATTAATGGCGGAAGGAGAAGGACAAGGGGAGGGGGTGTGAGTACTTTTAGGAAATGTTATAGGAGCAAGAGATGGGTAGTTTAGGTGGGGAATGGAGTGCAAAGAGGTGGATATTATTTTGGTACAAGAAGTGACGACAATAGGAGAAGAGGGAGTGTATAGATTGGAGAAATACGAAACCATTGCAGGAATAGGAGGAGGTATCAAAAAAGAGAACAGAACTGTGGTGGCAACGTATTTAAGTAGGGATGGGAAGGGAGGAGTAGGATTATAGAGAGGGGACAGTATAAGATTGCAATTGAGTTAGAATTGGGAGGCACAAGAAGACTAGAAATATGGAACATGTATGTGGAGGCAGGAAAAGATAGAAGATACCAGTGGGTGGAAAGAGAGGGCAGTGTGGGGGTGATGGGAGAGGCAAATGCAATATATGAAGGATGGAGTGAAGACGGAGTAAAGGAGAATTAGGGAGGAAAAAGTGGTGGAGTGGATAAATGGAATGTGAGATAGGCTGCGTACACCAAGAGGGGAAATAACAAGAATAAATCCTGAAGAGGGAGGACGGAGCAACACGTGCGATATAGGAGTATGAAAGGAGCATTGGAGATGGAGGGAAAAGTAAGGGAGGGGATAATAGAGTTGGATCACAGGCCGATAGAGATGGAAGTAAGGGTAGGCGAATAGAGAGTGGAGAAGAAAGAAGAATAAAAAGGAAGGGTCGATTGGGAAAGATTTAAGGTAGAATTGAAAATAATGGAAAAGTGGAAGGAAGGGGAAAAAGGTTTGGAGAAATGGAGGAATAGGGAGGAATTGGAGAAGTTGATTGAGGGGGTGGAAGGATGGATTAAAAGGAAGATTGAGGAATGCAGAGAGAGGAGAAAATGGAAATTGAAAAATAAGAAATGGTGGAACAAAGAGATAGAAGAGGAATACAGAAGAGGAGAGAAGAGGCTGAAGGAAGAGAGCAGGAAGAGGGGAAAGGAAAAGAGAAGAGGAGTTAAGGAGAGGAAAAAGAGAATTGGGAAGAAAGATGATGACAGGGGGATTGAAATGGAGTTGGGAGATAGGACATATGCCAAAATGGTTTAGAAGGGCACTGGGGGTAGTAATGAGAAGACTGACAAAGGAGGATTATGGAAAACCAGAGTTATAGGGTGATGAGTTTGTTGGATGTGTGGGGAAAGGTGCAGGAAAGGATAGTGGAAAGGAGGTTGGAAAAAGGGAGGAAAAAAGCAATGAAAGAGGAGGAATTTGGGGTGAGAAGGAGGAGCAGCAGCATAGACACAGTGGGAGAGTTGTATAGATGGTAGGAAAAGAAAGGAAAAGAGGGGTTATGGTTGTGTATGGATGTGAAAGGAGGTATGAGAATAGAGGGGTGGAAAAAATGGAGAAGAAACTGAAAAGGATTGGGCGTGGAAAGATACTTGTGGAAATCAGGGGGCTCGTTTTTGAGAGAGCGGGAGGTGAAAGTGAAATTGAGAAAGAGAAAGGGGAGAAAGTGCATCAAAGTGAAAGGAGGAACAGTGCAGGGATCACGATTAAGCCCAATATTGTTTATGATGATATTGGGAGGAGTAATGGAAGAAGTGAGAAGAGAGAGAGTGGAGGGGATGAAACTGGTAGCAGTGGTAGATGATGTGGACTTTACGATAGGAGGGAGAAATAGAAAAGAGATGGAGGAGAGAATGAGGAAGATGGAAAGTGGATTAAGAAGAGGACTGGAGAAATGGGAAGTGTAGGTACTGACAATGAAATTGTAGACAATAAGGATAGAAAAGGATAGGAACGAGTGGGAAGAAGGAGTGGAATGGTTAGGGGAGGGGATAAAGTTGAAAATGGGCATGTGGGTGTTGGGTGTATGGTTTCAGAATAATGGAGTAGGGAGGGAACAGTTACAGAATAGAAGAGGATTGTCAGAGGGAAGATGGCGCATGATATTGAAGTTGTTAGGGGATTGTAGGGGGGGCACACCTAGGAAGGTAGATCTCAAGGTTGTGACTGCACTGAAGAGCATCAAACCTATCGCCAAAGGTTCACACAATGTATGATTAAAGCAGGTGGTAAAACTTAATATCATGAAGCATGACAATTCACTCAATTAAGATTATGAGAGGATTGATTGTTGGACTAGGAGGGTTCTTGCATAGACGTTCCAGTAGTTTTATCTTATGCCAGAAACTCCTCCATCCGTTTACTCCAAGCATTTGCGCAGACCCTTTTCTGGTAAGGGTGGTCCAACATGTCTCCAGGCACACCCTGGGGCACCTGTGTATCGACACACTCTAGGCAGCATTCACCTTATTTGCTTATTGTTTCTCCGGCACAGTTCCATTTCGCCACGTGGTGTGCAAACCTCTTGGCATCAGTGCCTTGCCAGTGGTGAACAGTCAAGACACTGGATGAACTGGACTATCTAGGACACCCTTCCTATGTGCATTGATCTCTACAAGATCCCGGAACCTAGCATGAGTGGTTTATCTATCTGCCATTTATAATTCTCAGGCTGCAGGTGTTTTCCATATGGTGCCCTGGTCCGGGAGTAATCTAACAGGCGCTACCCAGGACCACTGCCTTGGATCCAGCTTACCTGTGGTAGGAATCATCTAGTGAGTGTCCTTGCACTACGCTTAAAGAGCCTATGCACTTGAGGACACGTGCCGGATTGGTAGGGGTAAAACTCTATCAGTCGTCCTGGCACCACTCAGGACTACCTTCGGGACCCCTATGGTTAACACCCATTACCTCAATCAGATTGGGTCCTTTTTCCTCTGAACAACTTGAGGCAGGTACTCCACCTTGCACCCTATGCCCCCTTGTATACCCTGTGAACAGCTTATAGTCGACGGGACAGCAGCAACCTACCTTGTGTCTCAAGCAGGTCTGCAAAGATTCCGCTTTCCTAGACTGCACACAACTACACAACTGTTCCCCATGATGTCTGGGCCTTAAGACCAGGCTGGAGTACTATGAGAGGGATTATATCTCCTATTTGTACCTGCTTTGGAGCTGTGTAGCGCGTCCAATAGTGGCTCTGACAACCCCAGATTACAGCATTATGCGTGGTGGCGCATGACAAACATTCTGGTCATTTTTGGTGAACTCCTCCAGGGACTTCCTATTGAAAGGTAAGCTAACCCAGGACTGTGAACAGGGAACCCAAGCACTATGGCAGCGTAACCTGGTCCTGAGTGTAGGATAACCTAGTCCATGGGACAAGGTGACTTTATCCCTTCGAGGGTCTATTCTGTCTCCATAGACAGACACTTCTGACCTGTCTCCAGTTACCCATCTTGGCTGGGTAACTGCCCCTTCAGAGGTCTCTAAGTATGCCCACCCCGCTCGTGGGTGCAGCCTAGTACCTCGGTACCTTGTCAGCTGATTCTGTTCATCTCGGAGCCCGAGCCATTGGGTCTCCGCAGGTCAAGTACTTCCCTGCCCTGGCCTACCAGTTTGCCTCCTGGCTGCCTGCATGGGTCCAGGTTCCAGCTGCCATAGCTCATGTATGCTGGGTTGTTACGTCACTCCCCTTTTCTTTATAGTCTATTCCGGAGAATTAGCATCGTCCCTTATATCCACGACTTGATTCCCTCAAGACGCTATAGTCGCTGGGCTTCGAGGGATATCTTTAGTCCAAATTCACAATGTGCTGCAAGTCTGTCCCTTCTAGTCTCTCATAGGGCTCCAACGAGTTCTCCTCAGCTCCATAGCCTTCCAATAAAACTGGGTACTAGACAATAGGTGATGGAAACTTTGTCTTTATAACATGCTACCATCGACTGTTCACTACAACTGCGATAATGTAACTTGGCTCCTTGTCCACAAGGTCTGGGGTAGGGACCTTCTTGACCCTACATGACCCTGGATACTCACGATATGGTTCTAGCAACGTTGGCTTGAAAACTGTATACATGCCCCATCTCGGGGGCAATTGGTGCTCGTATGCTCATATACATACCTGATGTTTGCCCACGAGGGGGCCAAACATCTGGCTGTGCAGTTTCTACATCGGATGCTTGGCACGGATGATCTGGCTGTTCAAGACCACATGGTCTGCTTTCTTAGCCCCCACGGAGGCCACCACCCCCAAGGTAACAAAGTCCTCTGATGGTAATCTTTTCTGGTTGTGCCATTTCTGTTGCCTTTCCTGTGCCTGTTGAAACATTTCTTGAATACCTTGCCAGGTTCCTTCCCATTACTTAACTAAGAGCGCACTGCTGGAGTGTATCACTTGATTATCAGACACTACACCCCACCAGTTTGTCTGTGGGTTAAACCCGCAATGGACCTCGAACGGTGACAACCTGGTGGATTCTGATATTTAGGTATTGTATGCAGACCCCGCAAGGGGTAGTGTCAGAACACAATTATCCTGTTGGTAGGAGCAGTAACCATGCAAGTACTGCTTCAGTGTCTGATGAACCCACTCTGTTTTCCCCACAATTTCAGGATGGAAAGCAGTCGAAAAGTTTAGTTTCACTTGCAACAAGTACAACAGACATATCCAGAACTTGGATGTGAATCGGCTATCGCAGTCAGAGATGATCCACCCTTGAAGTCCATGAAGGTGCGAAACTTCCCTCAGAAATATCAAGGCAAGCTCCTTGATCAGTACCTCCGTAGTTAGGGATATGAAGTCTGCCATTTTCCAAAATCTGTCCACAATGACCCAGATCTTGGTATACCCTTCTGACTCTGGCAGTGCTACACTGAAGTCCATCGAAATTGCTGTCCAAGGCCATATAGGAATGTCAATAGATTCAAGCAGACCAAACTTCTTGTGCCTGATAGACTTATATCTTTGGCATACATCCCATGTTCGCATGTTGTCTGTGATGTGGTAGTCCATCTTAGACCAATAGAAGTTAGCCCCAGCCCTACCAGTAGTTTTGTAAGTCCCGCAGTATCCCATGATTCAGGAGTTATGTTTAGCCGCCATGTTGTCTGCTTCAGATTCTGACCATGGGGAACATACCAGCTGTTATTGTACAGGAGTAAGTCCATTTCTGTCATGAAGTGTCAGTCAACCTGTTTGTCAGTCACAGTTGCTGCCTTCAAGATCCGCAAGTATTCCTGGTACTGTTTTATCGCTACCCGCAGTCGCCCTGAAAAGGAAGACTAGAGCAGAAGTCCTTGGCAGACTTGTAATACCTGTGCTTGCAAGATGTCCTGTTCCTGGCTCCCAACCCACTGTCCAGGGCAAAAAAAATAACAGTCGCAGAAAATCACTCCCCACTTCAGGGTAGGAGTCTCTACGTCAGGACATATCATTGGCATTCAACTGGACTTCTTGGTAAACCACCTTGAAGTTAAACGGTTGCCAGAACTCAGCCCAGCGGTGCTGCCTATGGTTAAGGACCTTTGTATGATTAAGATACTTCAAATCCCTATAATCCGCATAGATTACCAATTGGTCTATTACAAAGGGTAGCAGATGATCCCTTTGCCTGAATGCTGCCACGATGGCATTCATTTCCTCATCATGGATACCATAATTAATCTCTGCCAGGTGAGGCCTCTGACTAGGATGGACCACCGGATGCCATCTCTCATCTTCACAGAACTGGGAGAGGACAGCCCCTAATACAAGGTTACTAGCATCGGTTTCAAGCTGGGTTGGCCATTCAGGGTCTCAATGTGCTGGGATGGGTTTGGACTTAAAGGCTTCCTTCAAATGGCAGAAGGCCTGCTCACAAGCATGTGTTCATTCCAATTTCATATCTTTCTTTCTCAAGTCCACCATAGGTTTCACTATCTTGCTAATACCCTCTATAAACTAATACGCGAAGTTGGAAATACCTATAAAAGTTTGAATGTCGATAACGTATATCGGAGGTGACCAATTGCTAATTGTTTGCAACTGGTCTGACAACATAGAGATCCATATATCAGAGATCTTGTATCTGTGGAATTCAACTTCCCGTTGGCGGAAACTGGACTTTTTCATGCTTATGCATATTCTGGCACTCTGCAATATCTCATAACACAGCTCACCAGTACTACCTACTCTTCCATAGTTTCAGAGCAGATCAGGATGTCATCCACATATGCAATGCCTCCTTTGCCCAGGAGGTCATGGAAGACCTCATTTATCATACTCTGGAACGATGGCAGGGTGTTACATAACTCAAACAGCATAACTGTGTATTCATACAGTCTGTATCTACTGTGGAAGGCCATCTTCCATTGCTCACCTTCTGCTATTGGAAGCAGGTAGTTGTAACCGGTACGGGTACTAGGTTGTTTTATGTTTGGTTTCAGGGTATTGTTTGATACTGGTATTATTTCGTGTGCTATCGATTGATACACACATTGTTTTATGTTTCGTTTCACGGTATCGTTTGATACTGGTATTATTTCGTCTGCTATCGATTTATACACACATTGTTTTGTGTTTCGTTTCACCATATCATTTGATACTGGTAGTGTTTCGTGTGCTATTGGTTGATCCACACATTGTTTTGCAATATTGCTCATACTGGAGATAAGTGATATGCTTTTTTTAAAGACCGCTGATATCTGCGATAGAGATAGCAGACTTCGACTGACAGTATTCTTAATCTACTTGGTTGAACGGTTACTTCTTTGATCTCCTATTACACCCCTTCGAAGCCTCCTTTAGCAAGCAGCACTGGCTACTTGTTGATCAAGAAGCCATCTGCTCCTATCGTACCACCACGTGACTAGGGCCTGGCCTGAACACGTTACATTTTTTTAACCTCAGCAAGTGGTTAAGAAACCTGCAGGGACTTGGTCTGATCAATCTACAAAAAGTCCAACAGAGAACCTAGCATCGGGGAGCGGTAGAACCACGAAATGTTCGGCTCCGCCAACACGACACAATTGAGTCACTGGAGACTCGCAATGGGAAGCAGGTCCCACGAGAAGGCCTTAACAAGAAAAGGCAAACCAAGAAACCGAAAGGGCCAAAGCGCGATTTTGCGATTGATGAAGCAGAACATCAACTAGCGCGAGACTGGACCAAGCAGACCTTTAGTGAATCGACTGCCGAATTAGCCAAGGCAGCAACCAGCCTTCCTGGGCTATTTCCCCCCAGGTCCAGTAAAGGAAAGGGACCGGTGCAACCAGCGAAGAAAGACAGCATACCTGTCGAGACACCTGAGAAGGAAGAAGAGGAAGAAGAAGCATCAGATCACTCCGTTGTAAGACAGCCACCAGACAAATCACCCAGCGACTCTCCAGAAAGCTCGTCAGAAGACAGCGCGAGTGACGAAGAGTGAGAACACAATATGTCCGAAGGTGAATCCGCCGGGCGAACAGGACCTAAAATCAAACTCCCGCTACCACCCTCATTCCCGGGCGAAAAGGACGACTTAAAACCTGAAGTATTTGACTGGTGGGTTATAACAACTTCTCGATAGCTGGCCCTACACAGAGTGGACGAAACTAAGGAAGGAGGCGGAGAGTACTTTGGAAGCTTCTGTACTGGGAAAGCAGAGGAAGCATACCACCAAGCAATGAACTACTATGAGAGTGGTGACAAAATCCGAGGAACGACCCTGATAAAATACTGGAGAGAAGGATTCCAATCCTCGCGAAAGACGGAAGAACTATACAAAAGGTTCAAGGATATCCAGCAAGTACGAAATGGCAAAACGGAAAGAACAACCTTGGTCGCAACGGATCTCTTAATTTATTATGGACCATTGCCTGCCAGGACGGTGTCTCAGTATACGCTGCAACAAAGATTCTATGAGGCAATATATCCCAGACTACACCAGGACATAGAACCCAGGGAGGAGGAGGGTGATTTCATTGAAAGGATAGTCAAGAGGGCCGAACGGAAGGACACTATCCTGTATAAAACAGTAGTTTACTGAACCCACATACTACAGCAAAAGAACAGCAAAGGATCACCGTCACGGGATAATACAAAAAAGCATAAACCATAGCACAAGGATCCAAAGGGCAAAAAGAACAAGAAGCAGAAATGACGTGAGGAAGGCACGTGTTTCGAATGCGGGAAAAAGGGGCACTACGCAAAGGACTGCTATTCCAAAAAAGGAAAAGGAAAGGCTGCTAAGCGAGAGGCTAGCACTAACCACATGGAAGCAGCCGAATATGACAAAGTACAAATTAACTCAGTGGAAATGGAAAGCCTCCAAATGCAACCAGCGTTGGCAATCAGGCCCCGTGACGCTCTGGAAGGAATGATTCACATAGAAGGCCATCCAGCAAAGGTACTATTCAACACGGGAACAATTGGCTGTGACATAATTAGCGCCACCTTTATCTCTACCCATGGCATCCCTACGAAGCCTCTACCCCAACCAACAATGGTCAATATGGCTATGAAAGGATCCCACTCGTCAAGGGACAAGAAATGTGGACTGACCGTAGGAATCGGGAAAACGATATGTACAAATCAGGAGATGTTGGTAAGGGACTTGGCAAAGTACGACGCCCTGATTGGAATGCCATTCCTGAAAAGACATAATGCTCTTATCAGGTGTGGGGATACAGCAGCGCAATTCCCCGAAGACAAGCTACATGTGCTATGCAAACCAACAAGTGGGGAATTCCGAGCTGCTGTGTCAGACACCAATACAACAACATTGTTGGAGGAATACAAGGATGCATTCCTGGACAAGGTCCCTGAAACTCTACTTCCTGTACGTAAGATTAGCCCCCACTTTCGGCTAGAAGACCCAACCGACCTATGAAACCAACGAACATACTCGATTCCAGAAGCCTTCAAGGAAAAACTCATGAACTGGATAAATGAGAAATTATGAAGCGGAGTAATTGTACGACAGGAGGTTCCCGGAGTGGGACCTATGTTTGTACAACCCAAATCAGATGGAAGGATCCGCCCCCTGGTGGACCTGAAAGTGAGGAACGATAACACGATCATGGATAGTGCATCAATTCCAAACCAACAGCAGATCCTTAACCGAATAGAACGAGCTAAGTTCAGGAGTAAGATCGACCTAAGCAGCGCATATTTCCTAACACGAGTGGGCAAGGACAGTGTTAAGTTCAACTCATTCAAAACCCCGTTCGGAGGATTTGTGAGCAAAGTAATGCTACAAGGAGACATGAATGCACCCGGAACCTCTCTGTGGATAATGGAGGACCTCCTAAGTGAATACTTACATCATTCTGTATGGGTATACATTGCTGATATTCTCATATTTTCAGACACAACAGAGGAACACAAGAAACACATATGCCAAGTATGTGATCGACTCAGAAAAGTAAAACTCTATGTCAGCAAAAGGAAGTCAGTACTTTTTGCAAACAAACTGGAAGTATTAGGGCACATAGTAGACAACGAGGGGATCCATGCCTCCCCCCAGAAAATATCATCCATTGCAGAATGGGAAGCATCAAAAAACAAGAAGAAATTGCAACGATTCCTAGGAATAGCAAATTATGTGGCCCAGTTTCTCCCGCACCATGCAACGTGGACCATGCCGCTAACCGACTTCACGGGAAAGGGCGAATTCGTATGGACAACAACCCACTAGACCGTATTCGATATGGTCCGAAAAGGAATTATCGATCACCAAGTCATGCGACCAACAGACATGCGAAGCGAAGAACCAATTGGGTTGGTTGCGGACGCCTCAGATTTAGGAGTTGGAGTATGGGTGGGACATGGACCCGCGTATAAGACAGCGCAACCAGCCGCATTACAAACCAGGAAGTTCACCAATGCTCGGATGAACTATGGGACCACCGATAAAGAGGCCCTAGCAATAGTGGAAGCGCTTAACCAGTTCTACAATATGCTTATGGGAAATTTCTTTACAAATGTTACAGACCACCAACCCTTGACACACCTACGAATGGCAAAGAACCCGAGCAGAAAGCAACTGAGATGGCTAAGTGCCTAGGTAAAATACGAGGCGAAAATAGTCTACGCACCAGGAAATACGAACTATTTAGCTGATGCCCTTTCCCAGGTATACGAGGGGGAATCAGACTTCAACCCACTCTATGTCCGCGATTATACGAAGGAATCGGATGACATCTCAGATAACACGGTCTACGAGCAAGAATCAAGCACAATGGAGCCCACGCATGAGTTCTCCCCTACTTCCCCTCCTTTCTGCTTTACTGAGTACCCCAACGAGACCCTTGGGCCACCCGAAAGCCCCTGCTCGATCACTGCAGAAAATGATTGGGGTGACCAGTGTACTCTGCAAAGTACGCCACTGGAAGAACTTCAACATAGTGCATTACACTATTCACACTGTTACGTGGATCATTGCCTGTATCATCAAACCGAGATCAAATTCACGAACAACCATCTTAGACGACGGGGAAAATTGACCCCTCACTCGCTTAGTGAAGGACCAAGCCCCCTTAGTACAGAAATCGACCCCAGCCCTCCAGAGTCCCACGAAATCAATGATTGGGAATGGCAACAAATGATCAGCAGAAGACCAACTAGTGCGGGAGAAGGGCTGTCCACCCTTGCCCACCCTTGCCCAGATCTTATACGATTCCAGCACTGCTAAACCCGGAAGCCCCGGCATTCCAAATACCGGAGCCAGAACCAATAGAGAACCTGAGGGCTGAGAGAATAGCGGCTTTCCAAATGCCAGGACCTGATAGCCAACTACCGATTAGATGAGCAGAACAGCTAGAAAGCCTTACCAATGAGACAATAGTCTCAGCAGTGTCCCCGACGATGACGGAATGTGGGCGTGAGCTATGCGATGTCTTGGAAGACAAGAAGGAGGAAGACCTACCTGAGACAACCAGAGGAAGTGTGATAGAAGAGGAACGCGACACCTTACAAACAGTCAATGAAATGCTCGGAACGTTCCGAGCACACCTGATAGTAGAATACCGGAAAGAACAAATTTGGAAAAAGGGCAATGAGAGTATGCACTCCACAGGAGACTTGTCCTCCTGCAAGGTTGCATACAGAATGCTATACGTAAAAACCAGATGCGGGGAAGACTGCCTGTATATCCCCAAAGGCCCCGCATACGGAAATACGACATTAAGAGAATATGTCATTAGCGAAATCCACAATAAAGGCTACCATAGTGTTGAACGAAACTTACGGTACGCAACGGAGTACCTATTTTGGCCTGAAATGGGAAAGGACTTTAGAGTGTATGTAACCCAGTGCCACACATGTCAGATAAATAAGGAGCCTACAAAATTACCAGAAGGAAAGGCTCAAACAATTACCCTGCCATCGGAAATCTTCGAATCAATAGCCCTTGTCGTTACGGGACCCTTCCACAATTCATGGGGATACGACACAATCCTGGTTGCGATGGATAGGCTTTCGGGATCCACGTGGCTCATACCTACAGTCAAGCAAGTAATAGCAATAGCAACCTGGGAACTTCTACGCAACAAAACATTTACACCGCATGGCTACCCAACATCTCTAGTAAGCGATGCGGACCTACGGTTTGAGTCACATGTGTGGAAACAACGGTGTCGATTGTTAGGTATTGTGCATATCAAGGCGGCACTGGGCCATCATGAAACTAATGGACAAGTCGAAAGGAAAATTCGAGAATTGAAGACAGCCCTCCAAAACCTAGTCAACATAAGACAAAACAATCAGTTTGATGCCATACCAGAGACAGCAGCATACCTGAATGCAGGATGGTCAGAAACTCTCAGTCTGTCATCATATAAGGCAATTTTTGGAAAGAATTACCTACTACTTCCCCTAGCAAACTGCAAGAACTCCGCAGTACCAGCTGCCAAGGAATTGTTAAATAGGCACCAAGCAATCCGGAAGCCGGCATTCAATACGATTAAACTGGCATGATTTAGAAGCAGGAGAATGGCAGCGAAACGGCGCAGACACTATGCCCCGATAGGAAAGGATAATCTGTTACTGGTATATAGAAGCTTATTCGCAACGGAGTCGGAACGTAGTAAGAAATTGCAACTGCGCGGGCATGGACCATTCAAGATAATTGAATACTATGAGCATATACAAAATTACGCGGTAGAAATGGATTGCAGAATGTACAGAAACCGGGAAGCGACATTCCATGCATCGACTCTGAAGAGATACCTCCCTAACGACAATGGCTTCTTCCCTGGAAGGAGCCACCCGAAATCACCCCCAATTGTGGTTAATGAGAAACCAGAATGGGAAGTGGAAACCATGCAAGACCATAGAAGAGGTTATGGCCGTGACCAATTTCTAGTGAAATGGGTGGGGTACCCAGAAACAGAGAAGAGCTGGGAACCCCTTGAAGGATTGGAAAATGCGATGGAATTGCTTAATCAATGGTGGGAAGACAACAAACCGGAGGACGAGTTACCCCCTACGATAAACCATGTGATGGTGGCATGGAGCCCAACACTGCCAGAAATCCAACACCTGCCCCCAGACACAGACCATGGGATAGAGGACGGATTCTGGTCAGCCCACTTTGAGAGCGATTTTGAAAGCAGCGAAGAGGAAAATCGGGTAATGGAACATGAAGCAGGATACCTAGCCCAGCTAGCTGAGGGTGAGTACTGGCAATAGCAAAAGGGAAAATAATACACCATCCAACAGCCTTACGATGTCAAACCATGAGCAAGTACCGTGAAGACTGCGCCATGAGCTAATGGGACCATTGGTGAACTGTGATATTATCCCTAGGTGATACCTTATACACCGACTATTCATACACATTTGCAACAAATGCTGAGAAATAACAACAGACTTGACAGGACGAATGTGGAGAGGAACAGTGTCAGATGTTTTCCGCTTCGGTAGCAGGTTCTACCCGAGTACAGAAAAATGTAATAGTTGCAAGGAGACGGAAGAAACCGAAATTAAGCAGCACCCCCTTGCCCTGAAGACCGAAGCGAGGCCGACACCTAAGTAAGGCTAACACCTAAGCGAGGTCACCACTGAAACATAAATACCACCCACCATCCCTCTAACCTGCTGAAGAAAACAGACCAAACTACCAGACCTCCAAACCCTTACCCTGTTACAAACCTTATCCTTACGCGAAAGAAACAAAATGTCAAAGTACGAAGAAGTCAGCATAGAGGGATGAGACCTCATTTTGGGATACCTGCTATACCGAGAGATCAGCCCACTAAGCACATACTGGAAAGGATTCTACATTGATTACTACAATGATTGTGGACGAATTGACGTTGAGACGGAGGAATGGGAGGACCAGATAGTATGAAACTTTGTGGACCTGCCACACTACTGGGAGTCAGATTGCTTTGTACGCGGAGCGCCATGTGGGGAGTGTTTGGAAAGATTGTTGCAAGGTGCGGAATGGATGTTGCAGGACGACATGAGATTGTTGCAGGATGGCGATGACGACGAGGATGTGTCCTAAGCAGACTTTCAGGAAAATAGTGGAATTACCGGCAATTAGGATTTCATTAGGTTGTTTTATGTGGTGAAATTGGTATTTCATTTTGGGAGTGTAACCGGTGTGGGTACTAGGTTGTTTTTTGTTTCGTTTCACGGTATCGTTTGATACTTGTATTGTTTCGTGTGCTATCGATTGATACACACATGGTGCTTATGTTTGGTTTCACTGTATCGTTTGATACTGGTCGTGTTTTGTGTGCCATTGGTTGATCCACACATTGTTTTGCAATATTGCTCATACTGGAGATAAGCGATATGCTGTATTTAAAGACCGCTGATATCCGTGATGGAGACCGCAGACTTCGACTGACAGTATTCTTAATATACTTGGTTGAACAGTTACTTCTTTGATCTCCTATTACACCCCTTCGAAGCCTCCTTTAGCAAGCAGCGCTTGGTTCTTGTTGATCAAGAAGCCATCTGCTCCTATCATACCACAACATGACTAGGGCCTGGCCCGTACACGTTACAGTAGTAGCCATTCTTTTAGTCCAACCTAGTGAACACAGCGGCTGTTCCTAGCGTATCTCACAGTTCGTTTATCAGCAGTAGCAGATATAAACTCTTAACTATGATTTTGTTCAGCAGCCAGTAACCTATTAACAGTCTTCATGTACTATCTGGTTTTGGCACGAAGAGGATAGCGGCTGCTGCAGAGGAACTGGATCACCGTAGCTTTCCAGTACATAGCATCTCGTAGAGATATTTGCAGAGTGCCCTAAGCTCCTTTTCTGATAATGGATCGATAGGTCCAAACAGTGGTTGGGTCCCGTGTTGCAACTCCATCGTATGGTTATACTTTGGGTCCTCTGGCAATGACTCAATCCTTTCCTGACAAAAGGTACCCCTATAGTTCTTATACAGGGGCAGTAGCTTGACTGTAATGTTGGCACCTTCCTCAGCAGAGAATTGTACAATTCCCAACAGGTAGACATTACTATGGTCTTTGACCATTAATTCTTAATCGGTCATGAACACTAACCACCCCCGCTCTGCTAGCCAGTTAGCCTTCCAGACATCGGAGCACCATGTTAGTGATTTTGTCTTCCAATCCATATCTGGGTTATGGTCTCCCAACCAGGAGACAGGTGGATATCTATCCACCTTGGTGTCGGGTATATCCATGACTTCCAAGCGTATCTTATTATAGTGGTCACCTATTCTTACCTCCAATCAGTTCGTATAGTGCAGAGGTGACCCTGGAATATGATGACCGCTTGCGTCGTTTATCGGCACGTGTACCTTTCGCCATGTACCAGGTGCCTGAGTCTGCTTAACCCATTTGATACTAAGCACCCTGCTAGTTGTTCCACCATTCTACAGCAGGAGTGCTTCTGCCCTTACCTGTCTAGCTCCAATCTTTCAGCCTAGCTTCACCTGCAGGTAAATAGTCTCGCTATGATGAGGCAAGTTGTCACGTGTCTGCCTCTTTGCTTGTCTTAGTAACTTAGTCATCTTGAATTAATAATTTTGGTCCCTTGCCTCCCAACGGAAGAGCGGCTACACTGGGTCCGCAAATGTCTAGTGATTGGGATTCATTTTATCAGATTGCTAGGATGTTCACTATCTGCCTGGATGATTTCGGGTACTAAACCCTTCTCAGGTAAACATGAAAATAACCCTGTTTATCTGATCGAGTCCAGCCAGAACAAATCCTGCTTGTACTAAATATACGCAAATTCAGCAGGTGGCCAGTGGTCCTCTGTTGGACTGCTTTCAAGCGAGGCATCACTGCCTCCCCAATGTCGATTGTCTCCTCTAGCGAGACCTCACCCCCACTCAACTAAAGTAATGTTTTAAGACTTGCCCATCCAGGTAAGCAAATCCTGCAAGAAACACATATAACTAGAACAAAGGAAATAACCAGAAACCCAACAAAGGAAAGATAGACCATTCCACTGTGCGCGGCGTGTAATGTCTATCTGCCCACACCCACTAGGTGTAGTCAGTACGAGGATTGTTCATGCAGTAGAGAGGCACTTACCCATCTCAGATACCACTTCCTGGGTTCCTTTCCATCTATCTCTCCTGGGTCTATAAATACAGGTTAGTTGCATTATACCTTAAGCAGAGTCTATTCGGACCTATTCTGCACTATCAGTATCAATCTCCATGATTTGAGGTAATGCCTATCAGACTTCAAGTATCTGCAACAAGGAAGCCGGAGATGGTGCTTGGCTGTGCTTTAGCCACTTGTACGTACCCGCGGGCTCACTTACTAGAACTGACTATCTCAACTAAGGTGACTCTTGGGATGATATAACGGCGAAGGATGCTGTTGTACACTTCCTCCAGAAGTCACCAATCTGTCCATGCTTGGTACACTGGTTATGCTTTCTCCGATGTTCAGTCAAAGTCGACGCGATTTCCTTCTGTACCATCGCATACTCAGAAGTTGCTACCTTCACAAGCTTCCCTACATTGGAATTAGTGGGTTTGGCTGGCCTCTGATTGTCTCTGCCCGAACCTCTTTCCTTCTTTTTAAACTGGCTGGAAGTCGATGATCTATCATCCTTCTTGTAGGTCAGATGAGACCATTGGACGCGGTGGATAACATGGTTACTGAACTGATGGTTGTCTTCCAGCCTATGTCCAACTTTCTGAAGGAGATCATGATGGTTGTTCAAGTCGCTTGGTTGCAGCCTCTTGAGTATTCAGGCATTCTGAACCTCTTGGGTAATATCCGACCCTACCTGATCTCATACCTGCACTCGGTCTGCATGGCTAAGCTTATATATACAGTCAATTATCTTGTCCAGGTACTCGTCAATGTGGCATGGCTTCAAGCCTAGGTCTCCCCACTGGAGAAGGGACTGGTCTTATTTCCCTCTGTCACTACAGAAACTTTGTTCAAGCGGTTCCCAGAATCCTTTCCACGTTCGCAATCGGTTACCATTGTTAACCAGAACTCCAGTATGTTTCGTTACGTCATTATTGATGTCAGAGTGCAGCCCTAAACACCCTGCCCAGGCGGAGTCTTCTGAAAGAGGTGTTGCCAAGTTTACCTTATCTATATTGGTTAACATGGACCACGCAAAGTACTCAAACTTAATCTCTACTAGCCTCATGAAGCATGGGAGTTCGGTGACCTTATCCTCAATCCCCACAATGCTACTTAGCTTTTCCGGCTTCTTCTGCCACTATCTGGAAGTTGGCCGTGACTAATGTTTATTACAGGGCAGGGCGGAGTGGCTTTTACCCATGGCGGCCCTTCTGTTAGATGAGTGGGGCGGGGCCCCTGGTCAGCGACAGGGTCGGGAAAGACTGCGAAAACGCCAGGCCCCAGACCGGTGAGCAGTTCAGTGCGGGGAACTGGGCGTGGGGCCTCTGTTTTCCCGGGCCCAGCAGGCCCTGAAACAAACTGTAGCCGTGACATCCATCCACTCTATAATTCCCATAATTGCTTCTTAGTATGGTTGTCACACCGTGGTTTTCTCTCATCACGCGCATTGCCCTTGCGAGGGCCGCAAAAGTCAGTTAATCTAGGGAGACAATCATCATCACCATGATCCCACCCGTTATCGTCAGAGTCTTCTGGATCTCCATCTGCTCCCACTGTACAACCCTCACGTGGTACATTTCAATCTCCACTACCTCCTGCGTTTTCCCCTTAGGTTTCTCATAGTTCATCAGACCGATCAAACCGTTCCTCCTTGCCATCCTGATTCCCATCCCCGGGGGGGTTATCCCCTGATAGTACTGATGTCGGTGGTGAAATGGGGTGTCGCCTACTGTCTGGGGTCGGATTAGCAGCTGCCCGATTTATCCACAGAAATCCCTGAAGGTCTGGACAACTCAGGGGTTGCATTGGGGGGTCAGCATGCCTCCATGACCCACAATACCAGCATGTTGGTCGTCCATCACCTTCCTTCCACATTCTTCTATGCTGCACTGGGGTCTGTAGTCCCTTCGTGCATCCATATAAATGGGACTCAATCCGACCCATGTGGGTCTCTTCCAATTTGCAACCCAATGGACCTGACTCGTCTTCACTGTCTGACTCACTGCTTGTGATTGTGCGGAGCATGGATGGAAGGGTTGGTTTTGAGGCAGCAATGGGAATCAGTGGTGCCCAAGGAACAGAGCGAGCAGGTCTTCCAGGTCCAAGGATTGGAGTTCCCTGCGATGACAACTTGGGTGCTTACTCTTGCTGGTGCTGTACCTATTCAAAAGAATCTGGTGATATCCCTCGCAGCGGCCACCAGCCAGGGGTAACTGTGACTGCTGGTGGGAAGGTTACGGTAGGAGAGGGCTCAGGGATAAGCAATGGGACTGGTACAGATGTGGGTCTTGGGGTGGCGATGGGATGTATGGGTGTTGCAACTGAAGGTGTTGCAGGGGAAAAGATAGGAGCAGGGGTCAGGCGAGGAGCAGGGTCAAGTGTATCCGATGCTGTACTACCCTTTGGCTTTGGCATTCTTTCCTTAACAAGTTGTCCTTCAGTTGGGCCAATCGCCACACTATAGGAATGACTGCATGCAATTGAGTAGGGGATGAATATGGTGTCCATAGGTGCTCTTGTGTAGGAAGAGGTATAGCCGCAGCCTTTGCCCTTGAGGCTTTCTTGTATTCCTATACCAACGGGCCTTAAGTATACCCTCTATTGTTCGTCCCTGGCTGTAACGACCCAGGATACGTGAGCTATGGCAGCCGGAACCTACACCCATACAGGTAGCCCGGAGGCGAACTGGTAGGAACCGGCAGGCAAGTGAGTACTTGACCTGCGGAGACCCGATGGCCCGGGCTCCGAGATGAGCAGACTTAGTGG